>NW_023612867.1:0-70189 GCF_013339725.1 Rhipicephalus microplus | reverse complement strand
TTTGTCGCATGTTGCAATTACATCATCTCATGTATTGTCCCGACGAAAGGGCTGGAGGTAAGCAGGTAGTGGTGGCAGGGCAAAAAAAAAAACTACTGCACCTCGTGACCTTGAGCACTTTTTTCTTCGATTGCGCGGCTTTAAGGGCGTGTGATCATACGTGCAACGTGGATAATTTGCAGCATCCCGTGTAATCTCGGTAACACTCATTTTCGTTCGCAGAAGAAGCTCAAATAACTTCTTCGCTCAAAACCAACGGGGCCGCTGATGCGGCGGAGAGCTTGCTGCGACGCGAGCTCTTACGTATATGTGGTAAAATTGGGGCACCTTAAGCTTCGCTTTAACAGTTGAACGCGATAGCGAAAGCCGGCTTCTAGTGCACCCTTCAACCGCTAAGTGCATACTTAATAATATGTTTTGTTACATACATGCAGCGACGCCGAAACACGCACACAGTAGATCGGCCCAGCTCGCTGTTTATCGCTGAACGGGCTCGTTATTCGTGACCTGACGAACGAAATGCGTTAAAGGGGCCTAAAAACACTTCTTCAGGTAACCAAAAATGAATTAACTAAAGAAACTTATAGCATCACAGTTTCAACACTGCAATAATTTAGGAATCCGTCCAGTGAGTGGAGTTACAAAGGTTTCTATCGTATGCGCAATTGTGATATCTTTCTCGCGTACCGCGACGAAAAGCACGTGGAAGCTAAGCAGGGAGGGGTGGGGCAAAACAAACTACCGCGTCTCATGACCTTGAGCACTTTTTTGTTCGAAAGCGCGGCGTTGTCACTGTGATTGCGCACGCATGCATGGACAACCAGCGACCTCCCGTGGCTTATTTCAACCTTGTTTTTTGGTCAAGACGCACAGGACGATTATTCGCTCAAAAACCAAAGGGCGGGTGCCAGCAGCGAGGTTTTCTGTGACACGAGCTTTCTAACGCTTTCGGGCGTTTAAACAGCCTCGTAAGCCCATCTATCAGCAATTGTATGATCTGAACAAGGCGCGCCGGTGGTTACACAGGTCACCGTGAGAGGCCGTCAACTGTCCACACGTTTTGCGCGACGCACTGGAAAGCCGCGTACTCGAAGAAAAAAATTAAAAAATCCTCAAGTTTACGAGGCGCGAGTAATGTTTTTTGTTTGCTACTGTCATCCCTCCTCTCACTTCCAGCGCTTTCGTCGGGGACGAGAGAAGAAGAAGGTGATAGCAGCGTGTGATAATTTTTGCAACTCTGCTTGTATTGGACATATTGTTAAAATTTTCGCGGTGTTCAATTTCTGGCGTAATACGCTTTTCCGGTGAAATAACTTTATGGTTACTCAAAAAAGTGTTTTAGTGCCCTTTAAATAGGCTCAAAGTCTGTCTGCTCGTTCAAATCTTCAGAAACAACTTTTTTACTGAAAGATAGCGCAGATTTTTCTCCTATCACCTAATTCTTTAAGCAGATTTTAGGTTCACAATCCGTTTCAAAGTTGAGCTGACTACACAACAGTTGTTCCTCGCCAGTCTTAGACAAAATGTTACCATCATCATGAACTGGCAACGTGACACTATGAAAAATTGGGAGATCCCGCGTACAGTGGGAATGGGTGATATGGGAAGCACGAATGAGGAAGGTTGATATGCCCTTTCAAAATCAGCACAACATTACGAGGCGGAGGTAAATCACGCTGTACATGACTTCCATGTCATGATTATTATGTTTAGACGTGTCATTTACCTTCTTCATCTATTCACGTCACGTGGTAGCAAATTTGGTATATGTGGCCGCGAGCATATCATGAGCGTGGTACGTTGTCATGTTCTTACATAACATGGGCGTCATGATTATCATGTTCCCACCAATCATATACGTTCGTCATCCAATAAAGTCACGTAACACCAAATTTGGTATATGTGGAACTAGCGAAACGGTTGCGAGTGCATCATGAAAGACCCAATATACTTCGACGTGACGTTGACGCGCGCGCATGCTAGGCGCAGTGACGGTCCGCTAGCAAACCGCAAGCACTCTGTAGTAGACATTTTTAGCTGGGCGTACGTAATGAGCCCACGTACGCAGCACTGCCACGGGAGAGAACTGCGCATGTGTAGTACGTAACACATCGATTCCAGAGATTCGCGTGTACGCCAAAAAAAATCCGCCATATCCACGAAGTGAATGATGATGAGTGGGCGAAGCTCCAGGGGTAAACCTGGTAAACCATGAATCCTCTGTACATTTTGCCCACTCGATTACATCGCTCCCCTAGCGTACGTCGCCACACTAAATCGAACGATTGGCTTCAACCAATGACACCCGCCATATGTGACACCATTCCTATTTTATAAGATCTCGCGTCTTTCATCAACTACAAGTACCGCTTTCTAGTTTATAACATCTTGCATCTTTTCATCATCAGCTACAAGTACCACCATCTAGTAAACACTACAAGAACTAAACAAGAGGTGGCTACATACAGGAGACGGTACCGCCATCTAGTGAACACTGCAAGAACTAAACTAGAGGTGGCTACATACAGGGGACGGTACCGCCATCTAGTGAACACTGCAAGAACTAAACTAGAGGTGGCTACATACAGGCTACAGGGACGCACAGCCCACGCCCTAAGGAGCATCGCCCCTAAAACGTGGCTTGATGCGCTCTCTATATATCAATTGATATATGAACCAAAAACAAAACGGCACCGATGACGTCGAATGCACAGAGCAACAAAGCCGGCCCAAACAGAGTATATTAGGGGCGAAGCTCCTTAAGACCTCACGAGGTCGGCCGTCTTCCGTATGCCAGTAACACCATGTAACCTTCTACTTTGAGCAACAGTGGGCGCTGTAGTTAATTGTAGATGTGATGACGCTGCTGTCAAAGATATATATATATATATATATAATATATATATATATATATATATATATATATATATATATATATATATATATATATATATATATTATATATATAATATATATATATTCATGACCAAGAAAGACGCTGGCGCTTCGGCGCGCGGATAGCTAGAGCAAAGAAGAGAAGGGCGAAGGCAGAATCGAACAGCTCGCCCGACGAATGGGTGTTGTGTCTGTTTCGCTTATTACAATGGCGCAGTCGACGAAGAAGAAATCTTACGTCCCGGCTTCGTCATCCAGGACAGCCGTGATAAGCGCCGCTTGAGGACGGCGTCACGGCCTCCTCGGCAGCTGTTCACCTGCTGCCACTGCCACCACCGTTCGGGGACGGCGTCAAGGCCTCCTAGGTGGCTGCAGTACACAATACCGGTACCATTTCAAAAGGGACGCCATCCACGCGTCCTTGGCTACGGATTCTGCCGTCAGCGCAAGCCGACAAGTGAACCAACTGCGGGAAGCCACTGGTACGTGTCTTCGTGGTTCGTCGGCAGTGCGGGCTTCTCCATCCAGGGATGCCGTTCACGATTCTTTGGCCATGGAGTCAACAACCCGGCCGCCGCTTCAGCTGCCCATCGAACCAACAGCGGACGGTGTCCATGCCTCCTCCGTGGTACCAGGGCATCACCCAATGAACACTATGCTACCACTTCGCGGCCGTAATACGCACAGACCCCTGTCCTTTGGGAATGCTGTTCAAGCTTCCCACGGCCTGCATTCCCTGCCCGGAGCTCTTCCAACACATGAGCCGCCAAAAACGCTGTTCATGCTTCCTTGGCCGTGCGTGTCACCACCGTGAGTACTACTAGAACTACGTACTTCACGGACGTGAACCAAAGCAGTTCAGAAGCCTCGTGCGGCTGTGCCGTGGAGCTGCGGCGTACCGTCGCACTGCTCCACGCCGAGACTAACAAACTGACAGCGTTGATCGCTGAGCGAGCTCCTACAATGTTGCCAGCATTGTGTGACATTAACGCACTGTTGGATGTAGCTGCCTCATACGACCTTGAGCCATGCACACCGGAGCAACGCAGGGAGCTTCGGTCTTCTTTGATCGAGCTCTCACCCTAGCTCGACTGCTTCGCGTCGGTGGTCTCTGCGTTGCCACCTGCCACCTCATAATCATCAGCCGTCGGCGAACTACCGGAATTCCACGGGGTCCGGAACGACGCAGGCAGCTGGGTGGCAACCGTCAACGCGATAGCAATGCGCGAGGTCTGGACGGAATCTCAGAAATGGACCGTGGCTGTAGACCGCCTTCGGGAAGGTGCAGCGGCATGGCACTGGTATGAAGGCTGGAAGCAGCAGTCATGCGCGGAGTGGAGCTGCAAACTCATAGCTGCTTTTGGTCCTAATCCTTACCACCTCTTCACCGACGCACCCCCACTTGCACACCGAGCAGAAGTGGAGCAACATCTCGAAGGTTCCTCGGAGCCTTCCAGCCACGCGGCCGAATGCCTCTCCGCCTGTCCTACGAACGACGTCAGACGCAGGTGCGACACGCCACTGCTGCTCTCAGTACCCACGCCGGTACGCGACGCCATCATGTCAATGGAAGAGGCTGATACCAGTCCTCATACAGCTCAGTTAGAGAAGCCAGCCCCAATATCACATTTACTGATGCAAGTGGAGACAACAGCATCGCCTGTGCTTGAACCACCTACGGTGATGGCGCTGGTAGAGCCCAAGGTAACCACTGTTGGTGTCACTGACCAAGATCATGAGGAGAAAGTTGAAGCTCAAGATGCAGACAGCTGCCGAAACGATGACAGTTTCACAGAATGTCCTGCCGCAGATGCCAAGACCAGCTGTGAATTATGTTTTCTGCCACACATCACAGAAGTTGCGTACACACTCTCGACACCAGCCAAGGCACCTAGCGCGTCTTTTGGGATACGCTTTCGGCAACCCTCTTCCGGCGTTCTACATCAGCCGCTGATTTTGCGGCCTGTCCGAAGCGCGCTGTCAGGTGCATGTTTAGCTGCTTTCCACAGAGAGTCTCTGCATGGCCGAGACTAATCACAATGATGCAGCCAGTCCTGACCTCCCGATAGACTTGTGGCAGACTCCGGCACCCAGTTCCAGCGTGGTCGAAGCCGACCTCTGAGATGCAGCCAGTATCTACCACCAGATCTACTTCTGGCAGATACCCGGACCAAATCGCAGCCTGGCCCAAAGCGTCGGCCGCAATGAGGCAGCCAGTGCCGGCCGCCTGAGTCCACAACACTTTTTCAAGAGACATCGTGGCATGCAAAAGAGTGACCGGCTCGAAGCAGCCAGTACCGTCCACCCGAAACACTTTCCCCAGACTGTCGCTCCATGTTGCATTGTGGTCCGGGCTGACCACCACAATGCAGCCAAGCCCGCCCACCAAAACCTTTGCCGCCGTGACGAAGAAATACGCTGGCGCTTCGGCGCGCGGATAGCGAGAGCAAAGAAGAGAAGAACGAAGGCAGAATATAATATATATATATATATATATATATATATATATATATATATAATATATATATATATAATATATATATATATCTAACTACGTTCCATACCAATCATTCTCTTCTCTCATATGGACGAAGACGAACGCAGGAAAGCGCGACGTGCTGAGTATCAGCGTCGCCGTCGACGGGAAGCTACCGCGGAGACAAAAGAGAAGGAAGCGAATGCAAAAGAGCGACGGTGACAACGAAGTTCTACACCTTAGTGTAGGGGTAATGAAGCAAGGCTAAGCGGGAAAAACGCCAAGCTGACGCGCAGTTGAGACAACTTGAAGCGGATGCAAGGCGGCATTACCGACAAGAAAATACTACACCAGAGACGATAGCTATTGAAGCTGTGATTATGAAGTCAAATGTAACCCGGAACTCGGAACATCATATGAGCTATAAAGAAGAATCACCGCTATATCACAATCGGTCTCAGCACTATCTCTTTGAATAAAAAATATATAGGCATCACAACCACAATCAGTCTCAGTACCATCTCAACTTTCATCTCCATATTCACCTCTGAAAGCTTCGCCTTCGTCTGAAAGCTTGAAATGCAGTGATTTTTTTCTCTTTGAGGGACGAGTTGCACTGGTACCGCACGAGAGTGCTAAAAAACAACCAAAAGCTTCTTTATTGCTAAGAACACACGCCTAGTTGAACCAAACGGATCTCAGTGCGGTCAATACGTTGAACAAAAAGTGTTGTTGAGGGATTCGAATGCAGCGTACGCAATGTGTCGTTCCGCGTACGTAGGCTCGTTACGTACGCCCAACTCCAAGTGTCTAGTCTGACGCCAGGCGCGACCGGCGCGACCAGCGTCCGTCGGCGCGGCCCGGCGTCAACCGGCACAAAATTTAACATGCTGCATTTCGCACATATGACGTTACCTAGAAGGAACTGCACCTGCCATAAATTTCCTAAATTAACTAGAGGGGACTCAGGCGCTTGCCTCGTTCAGCCACCATGAGAATGATGGGTAGTACAAACATTTGCCTCGACTTCGTACTTGCGGACGGTAAATCGCACTTCGGTCTTCGTTTATTGCTGTGTTTCGGTATTGTTTCGAAGTAAAGAACAAACCCTTTCAAGCTTCATAGTTTTTAGAGTGCATAACGAGTGTGGCATGTAGTCATGTTGTTACATGAAAGTTCATGATTTTCAGTTCATGATTTTCACAGTTCACAGTTCATGATTTTCATGTTGGGCTCTGGCGATCATGTTCGCTATGCAGTTGTCATACCATACCAGTTTTGCAATAAGTCATGGGAACTAGACAACCGCAAGAGCAACAAGACCATGAAATGTAAGTCATGACATTGAGGACGTACATGTCATCTTTTTTATGTTATGAGTAATCACTTATGCTCCTCATACGGTCATGTCATGCCGCACTATGTTTGGCATCTGTACCTTTATCGAAAAGACCAGGAGAGCTGACGCGCAGTTGAGACAACTTGAAGCGGATGCAAGGCGGCAATAACCGACAAGAAATTCTACACCAGAGACGAGCTGTTGAAGCTGTGATTAAGAAGTCAAATGTACCCGGAACTCGGAACCTCATTTGAGCTATAAAGAAGAATCACCGCTATATCCAATCGGCTCAGCACTATCTCTTTGAATAAAAGTATATATCGACACACAACCACATCAGTCTCATACTATCTCAACTTTCACACAATAGTCACCGCTGAAAGCTTCGCCTGATATAATCTTCAAGCAGCTTGAAATGCAGTGATTTTTTTCTCTTTGAGAGCGAGTTGTGCTGGTACCGCTCGAGACTGCAAAAAAACAACCATAAGCTGCTTTATTTTTAAGAACACACGCCTAGTTGAACCAAACGTATCTCAGTACGGTTATTACGTTGAACAAAAAAAAATGGCAGCATATCCACGGAGTGAATGATGGGCAGTGGGCGAACCATTCGTCCGTCCGTTCGTTTCTTGCTTCGGCCCGTTCCTGCGTACGTCTGTGTAACCGTCCTGGCGCCCATCCACCACATCCGTGCGTGCGTCTGGTCTGCGTACTCCCTGCGTTCGTCCATGCATGCGCCTGCGTCGTTATGGTCCATCCATGGCATCTGTCTGCGTGAAAACGTTCGTCGATCTATTCACTCCACTACCACCATCTCGCATGTTTTCATCCTAGATTCGTCATGTAAAGCGCCGCCATCAAGCCGACATTCAAGGACCAAACGGGAGGTGGCCACATGCACACTTTCTTACGGCATGCGCTCGTGTTACTTCCCACCTTAACCCCTCAGTTCACGGTATATACTAGTTCCCGTATCCATGATATGCGGCCTAGCGCTAGCTAAACCTTTCTAAAACCAAGGAGGTTACGCCAATTGACTATAACGTAGCAACCCTTTCTCGTCAGATAGTGCTCAGTGTACATCCTAATGAGTGCTATTGGGGAATTAGAGGTAGGAGAATTCGACTCTTAGTTAACGCGCACGTTGCGAATTTTGTTGTTCAACAACGCACAGGAGAAATCTCCCACCAGCACCAGCTTGCAGGTCAAAACGTAAGACTGAATACACATTACGACTACGAATACGACTACTACGAGTGACAAACGGGTGCTGTTTTAAGGCGCTTCGCCCCTAAATGTTTTGCATTTAAGAAAGAAGAACGCACTCAGAAACGCTGAAGGGTGGCTGAAGGCATGACAATGATAGCTATCTCAGAGTAACTTCCAGAGTGACTTCGCGATGCGCTTTTAAAATTGCCGCGACTTTAAGAAGCGAACGCACGTAAAGCGTTTAATAGCGTCTGTGTCCAGGGCGCTTCCACGCTGGGGGGACGATTACTGGTTCGCTACCCAAAAACATTCAACATGCAGCACTGGCCTTGGCAAAGATCAGAATGTGTCGGCAGACGACAGTTTATCTGCGATTCTGCAGTCAGCGTCGTCGTGGGCACTACCTCATGCGTCATTCTGCGCCACTGAGGGAAACCATCAGTGTCCTTTCTATCGCCGTCCGACAGCGCACCTTTGCTTCTGTCGGCACACAAAAAAGCCGTTATTGCCCCTTTTCTGCCACACTTCATATCGTTCCTGCCGCAATATTTACCGAGATGCCTGTGTCCTGAAGGTATTGTGATACTATTGATATATCGCTGTAGTGTTTCACTACTGAGATGCAGATACATTTTTCGATTGTCTCGATACTGCAAATCAGATCCTCAAAAGTATCACTGAAATACTATCGCGATACTCATGTATTGTGATACTGTCCAGCTCTACCTCTATCCAACTTCTCCAGCTGCGAACTTTCCTCACTGCTGCCTACTCCGCATTCCTAAGGCACCGCAGAGTTTTGTGCAGAGGCTATCATAGCAGGGCCATGAAAATGATATAAGCAATTTACACCTCGGCAAGACGTAACGCCTGCACTAGGAAATATTTAGTTTCTTTATTGTAAAGCAAAAAGAGGTTGTTGCATCTGGGTGTTATAATTTACACAGACTGTCGTTATTGTTGATACCTCTTAATGGATGGGCGTACAAATGGACTACGACGAAAAATAGAAATAGTTTGTTTGCGCTCGTCCTTGTGTGTTGTGTGCTTGTGTTGTAAGGGGGGCATCCTTGGTTACCAACCAATTATGAAATAACTTGACCAGCAGCAAGTTTTATTCAAATGGCGGTGATATCAATTATAATGTGTTAATATATTTACCTTGTTAGGTATGACATTAAGACGTAAGATCTTTGAAGAGGCGGCGTCGAGTCAAGTAAGCTAGATAACAGGCAGTTATCTGCGTTTTACAGCAGTATTAGGCCTAGGAAATCCTATGACCGCAAACTGCATCCCAATAAAAATCTAATCTGCCGTTTACCTGGATATATTAAGGCATACATTACGCATAACACACTAGAAGTATTTTTTTTCAATGGTGTTAAGACCACATGCTATATTGTACATGCCAAACATGCACATATATGCAGAGTTTAGCAGCCATTCAGAATATGTTGCGAATGCTGACAGCCAATTCAGAAGATTTTACGCGAAGGCTTTAATGCAGTACATCATTTTGGAAACTTTATTGAGTTACTCATTTAACCCCAAAAACCCCTCGGGCGTATGCATGCTGCATGACAAGCAACTTCTGATGGAAATGAATTGCAGTTCCCGGTATAAGCGCCTCGAACACACCGATGGCCCAGGGCTTGGTAGGCATATAGGAGTCCAGTCCGCCGTCCAATGGGTGCAAACGACGGACAGCTGCAACCTGCAAGATCAATACGATGTGAAGATATAAATATCAAATGCTATGTATATTATTGCACGGCAATGACGACACGTTCTTTATAAGCAGTATCTTTTCAAAAGAATAAGTGGGACATCGATTGCATGCAGTATTGACTGCGAAAGCAAGAATCCTTCGTGACACCCGAGCATCACGTCAGCTGTGGACAGCGGCACCAGGTGCTTTTTCTGGCGCATATATCACTACGACGAAATTCTGGGCAATTCGGTCCGCAAAACACACGCAGGAAAAATATTTTGGCAATAGAGGAGATGCCCATCGCCACCTCGAAAATGCTGATTTTCTAGCGCAACACATTGTCAATATTTTATTCCTTCACATAAGTAGTTTATATATTTCTGTTTTTTTATACAAGTGTACTTAAACTCAAATCAAAACGTGAGGTGTCCACCAAAAAAAAAAAAAAACGCCTCACGCTGTCGCTTACAATTACAAAGCTCCAGTTGTGCACCATCTATGTTTAACTTTGCCTAGCTGCCACCAAACCAAGCCAAAAAGTCTGCGCAGCCACTCTACCGAGCTTGCCCAGCGTAAACTGTGGGCCTGGAGACTCTACCTCAGTGAATACGGACTGTACTTTTTGCTATAATATTACAATTTCCCGACTATGCCTATTTTTAATGTCCTTTCTCTATTTTTGGTTGTTATTTATCATTGCGTGCACCCCCCGCCCCACCACGCTCTGTTTTGAGCATCAGGCGATGTTTTTTCAGACGGTGGCATTGCCACGCACGTTTTTTATTTTGCTTTTTCTGAACTCGGTTTACCCCTACACTGTCAGCGATGCTCAGCGCAAACTCCGCCTTCAATGTTCGCGAAACTTCATGATTCTAGTAGATCGTTTTGTTAATGTTGAATTTAAATGACAGATTGCGAGTGCTAGGCCACATCGCGAACGGAGCACACTGATCCCAGTGACTTTGTTCTCGCAAAATATGCGGCTGGGGCGCGCGGCGCTCAACGTGAGCAGTTGGTGCACTGGAATCTATCGCAAGGGGGCTCGAAGCGTGCCATCCCCGGCTTTCCGCGGCTGTAAACATCAAGCCGTGACCGGATGAACGGCCTGATACGTCGCGTGAACATCCGGTCAAATACCCTTATTTCGGTAAAGCAAGAATTCTCGCTCCAAGGAACAATTTGTTATCTGTGATTGCTCTCAATCTGCCATTGGAACAGACAATTTACGCTCCCAATATGCCATTGAAAGTTGATTTCAGAAACTTTTGATCTAGATCTACCATTGGAATTTGACATATGATTGCGCGCAAGATACAAACACTCGAGCTTAATCCAGAGCTTGCGCGATGACCAGTTATCTGGCTGGAAAATTCTGTGTGGATGTATATGAGGCGGCGCATTCTAATCATTACCATTTGATGGGCAACCGATGCTCTGTTTACGGCTATCAGCGCCATTGTTTATCACTGTAATCAGCCGTTTAGTTTACCGGCCAAAGCTCGACCGAGTGAACAGTTTAATCTTGAACACACACTCCACTTCCTTTGTCCTCGACATGACGCCGTGATCGATCAACGCGAGCTACAAGCTAATATATGCCCCATTTTTTTGCAGAGGCCTCATTCATTGGTTTCTGAGCTATTAAAATTTGTATCAGTATGTTGTGACAGATATAGTTGGTGCTTTACATCTCGAAACGACGATCCTAATATGACACAAGTATAAATAGGCTTCAGTGTTTTTTTACACTGAGAGCTTTTGGCACTGACTTAAATATTGTCACAAGAGGTTAACAACTTTTGGCTTTCGCTGAGTGAAGCCACCAAGTCCGAGATCCAATCTTGCGATGTAACTGTAAGCCGTCAGGCACCCTGCCAAATACGCCGCCCTGTATGAGCTGATTCAATTTATAGCTTTCAAACTACCCAAAGGGGTAGTAGTAGTAGTAATAGTAGTAATAATAATAATAATAATAATAATAATAATAATAATAATAATAATAATAATAATAATAATAATAATAATAATAATAATAAAAATAATAATAATAATAATAATAATGTTTATTTTTCATGAATAGATTAATGAAGGACCCTGCAAGTAAAAGCTGCTCTCTAAAAGACACTGCCAAACATTCCGAAAGTTTCGGCTCCAGCTGACCACCGGCAATTGTTCATACGTATTGCATGGTCTTTCTGACCCTAATTCATAGGTTAATGTCAACTAGACGGCCACAACGACTGTCGCCAAGGGAGTCTCAAATGAAATCTTTCACCTGCACACACTTTGAAGGAGCGATCCCCGACATTGTTTAATTAAAACGTTCAATGCGTTTCTTTTCTTCCCCTTTGCACCCCGTGTATGAATGAATTTTGAGCCTTGTCCTACACGAATTTACTGGTAATGCCTTTTCGGGACGCGAAGAAATGCAGTTTGAGCATCCGTTTTGGCGTCGTGGAAAAGGTCCAGCTTGGATTCTTCCTTTAGGCAATCCTTATACATGACCACCTGAAGCGCAAACGCTGAGGCTGCTTCTCACAACCGGTTGGAGCCGGACGCTGGGTACTTTATGGTTCGAGGATGCAATGTAATTTGTTAACTTGCGAGTAACGGGTGATTTAGGTTGCTTCATGTAGTCTGGTATCAGATATATGATAGATCCCCGGCTTTGGCGGCGGTATTATTGCTGAAGGCGAAAATGCTGTAGGCCTGCGTGTTCTGTTTGGGTGCATGTTAAAGCACCCCAGGTGGTCGAACTTTCAGATCCCTCCATCACAGCGTCTCTCCTAATCATATGGTGGTTTTGGGACGTTGAACCACACATATCAATGAAGTAGCTATATGATTCAGGCTAGTTTAGCTTATTGATGGGTAATGTTAGAAAGTGTGAGGCACTGTAGCCTACGTGTGGCTGGTACTCATTTGGGAGCTCGGTTTATAGAGACATGATGCACGCGAGCTGAGGATTGGGCAGCACACAGTACGCTGGTGTTTTGTTTTACTAGTAAACCCTGGTATTATCAAAGGGGAAACCAGGATTAGCTCATATAACCTCGCTTTTATACAAACTGTTTAAGTAAATTTTTGAATATTCTTTCTATAAATAATAATATACTTGTTACAGGGGTGTGTCAATAATCAGCACTTCATGCGAATTAATTTTTTTGAACTCAATTGGTTCAGTAAAATCTTGCGGCATGAAAAGGTGCTACACTGCTATGATATTCGATGGATAATTATGTGTTACCAGAGATAAAGCATATAATGTGAATAGTGTGAACGAAAAAAAAACGAATACTTACGATCTGGAGTCCGACATCTTCCCTCGTTTTTGTTGCACACTGCGAGTAAAAAATGCAGTACAAAGGTTGCATCGGCAAACCATATATAAACTGTTTTATTTCAGGGAATTACAATAATGCACATTGTTACACAGTATATTGTTAGAGACCTTCCGTGCCTTCAAGGGTTGTGAGACTCTCGTTCAGCATTTAGGCACTGCCAGTTTCAACTCTTACAGTAAGTCACATGAAAAAATACTACCTACACAAATTGTTGACAAACTCTGTTGAGCATAACTACAGAAGTATAAATGTCTGACTCTCCAGCTTCGTAACAAAAAGCAACTAACGGCGACTCTAAAATCGGAGAACTTCATGAAATACCATCCCTATATGGCCACTCTTTCTACAGAGCATTTTCGTCAAATATTTTCTTTTCCTAGGATGAATAAATTTAGTGTGCGCCGTATAAAACATTCTTCATGGCTCGTTTTTTTCTACTTTGTGATTTAAAAGCAGAGCATGAAGTTATAATAGAAATGATATTGCTGGATGTCCATCACCCATACCCATTAGTGATGACAAGAAGAGGTAAGTCTCGTCAACAAATACATTGACACTGTCAAACATTTCATTGGTACAGAGAGATTGTGGATACATTTTCTTACCTAAAGTATCTCTCCTTTCTTCCACAACTTTAGATGCGCGAGTTCCTTGCAGAAAAAGTATGATAACAGAGAGGGACATAACAAGCAGCGTGGTGCTGAGCGCCATGATTTTTCTTTCACTCTTTGACTTCTAAACACGGGCCCAAACCAAGGAGCACAACTTATATTCTGACATGCTACAGTTGCAAATGTCATGAATGACTTCGTTTTTTATGATTCTTTCAATGCGTCAGCGAAATAGACATCGCGCAGTTTTATTAAACTGTATGGAAGTAATGCTTGAGGATTGTTACGTGTATTTATAACCTGTGATTGACGTCAAGTTGTAGCAGATATGATCGTTGGAGTATTTTTGATAATTTGTCAAATATTTCACTCGCTATGTTGAAAGCCCTTTTCTGTACCACCGATAATAAGACAGCAGTATTGTTGCGAAATAGCTTTCATTTCTGTGCAACATATTCATGGTTTGTGCTTCTAGTTAGTTTAGTTTAGGTAAAGAAAAGGACACTGGTACAAGCAGGTGCTCTGTAACTAGGATTGTGAATTGAGGCTCTGTAAATACAGTTACTCCTGCTTCTAAACGTGAATTTTTTAAATATAAGCACTAAACAGAAAGTATATGTGTGACTGCTCAACAAGGACAGTCGAAAAACATTTTAAAAAAAATTCAAACGCAATAGCCTGTGCAAAAGCGAGAAGTCGTGGCAAATTGTTATCCTGTGTATATATTTCGTCATTGTCCTAAACCCGCAAGGTCGCGTACATCTATAAGGCTCGGTGGATTTTTTTTTTGTTGAGAAAAAGAAATCACAGGAATATTTGAACAACACTGATATCAATGCTAACGAAAGGGAGAATATGTTAATACTGTATCTTCACATGACTCAGTGAAGTTGTGACATTCACGAGTTCGGCTATTCGTTGAAATTGATTCTGCTCTCAGTTTGGAAAAACTACGATGATCTTCCAACTATAGATCCTTGGGTAGTCACATAAACATCATGCCAGAAATTGCACACTACGACACTGCACTGTGACATCGTCTGTTTTGACAGCGCTGGTTTACTTTACAGAGAACACTGCTCACTATGAGTAAACAGACATCACCGCATCTAATTCTTTATCGCGTCAACCTGCAGTGAACTTTTTTTCCATTTCCAACACAAAAAAAAGATAAACCTCAGAAGACTTACCTGCTGCTGTGCCTAACCTTGCCTCCTTCTTTGTAACGTCCGCTAGAGCGCATCACAGCACAACAAACGCTCTTTCGGCGTGTTAGTTCACGGTTCTGCTTATTCTTCACTCCTTTTCTCACTTGTCAACGAGAAGACGTGTTGGGGCGCTCGTGAAAAACAAGCATGAGGAGGCCACGCATTGTGAAAACACCGAAATAGCACCACGCTTATGAAGTATGAAACCTGGTGCGGAGTCACGATTGCGACCATCTCCTTTAGTAAACACCCATATATAAAGAAAAAAATGCTCTATTTTTTACAGACAGTGGGCCTGACAAGCCTAACGGTAGGAAGAAGAGAGGCGAAAGAGTGTTACAGTTAACAACACCACGGCCTACGAGTCTAGAAAGTCGAAGCCCCGAAAAATGAAATGGTGATATACGACAGCAACTGCTTCCAAACAAGGACCACATCGCTGCTTTCGCTTTATCGCGGCGTCTACTTCAGCACGACGTGTTTGTTTATTGCCTCAAAAATTGTATGGACTGGGAACCACTTATCAACTGCCGGAAACCACAAGCTTACTCTGCTTTTTGACTGTGAAAGAGGACATTCTCACTGTTGATTGATTTGTGGGGTTTAACGTCCCAAAACCACCATATGATTATGAGAGACGCCGTAGTGGAGGGCTCCGGTAATTTTGACCACCTGGGGTTCTTTAACGTGCGCCCAAATCTGAGCACACGGGCCTACAACATTTCCGCCTCCATGGGAAATGCAGCCGCCGCAGCCAGGAATCGAACCCGCGACCTGCGGGTCAGCAGCCGAGTACCTTAGCCACTAGACCACCGCGGCGGGGCGACATTCTCACTGTTCGCTCATGCTTGCGGACAAGTCACAAAATGGCACATAAATTTCTAGGAATGAGTGGTAACTTAACAAGGGTTCGTCACCGCGTTTTTTCAGTGATATGAAGTAGATTCTAGGAAAGACACCTCTACGTGTACCAGACAAAACCTGCGCATGCATTATCTCACGACAAAGGGCGTCTTGCGTCAATTCGCTTCCTTTCCTATTCACCTATGAATCACTGCGCAATATTTGCGGCAATGATATTATTAATAACTAGCATAAAAACGCAAAAGTGACAGTTCAGATTTTTGGGAACATTTTAAATCTGGGTATTTATTGATTAAAAAGCTGATTGTTGTCAGTTGAAAGTACACATTTAAGGCTGCTCTCTTAGAGCAACCTAACGTAATATATTTCATAAAATGTACGCATGGAACTAGAACTTCTTGGCGCTTTCAACTATGTCTTTTTTTTTGTCCACGCAAGAGTGCAACTCTTCCTTCACGCACGTCATCTTCGCCTCTCTGTGGCGGCAAATGTTTGAGTGCACCCGTGTGTCATGTCCATTACTGACTTTTTACCCACAGTAACTGCCTCAGTTGCCCAAGTAACATACGATCTGGCAATATATTTCACTGAATTTGCAGAACTCCTTGTTGCACCTACTTATGTCAACCACTGCAAATACTTTTTGAGTAAAGTGCAATTATTGATATGCAAACCAAAGGTCGCGAGATTGAATCCCAGCCGGCTGCGGTGGCTGCATTTTCGATGGAGGCGGAAATGTCGTAGGCCCATGTGCTCAGATTTGGGTGCACGTTAAAAGAACCCCAGATGGTCGACATTTACGGAGCCCTCCACTACGGCGTCTCTCATAATTATATGGTGGATTTAGGACGTCAAACCCCACATATCAATCAATTAATGATAAGTACCACAATTTGTCACACATTTTAGCTTTTTTAACTGACTTACAAAGGAACCTGAAATGCAATGTCTGAATATGACTGTTCAACAAAATAATGCAAATTCTTGAGCTCAACTAGCACACTCAAGATAATTTTCTGGTGCATTCGGTAGCCCCTTTCTTCCCAAAAATAAATATTTGCTATAATATAATATAATTCGTGTCTACACAAGCTGTGGGACGATTTGGTTTGAACTCTTTAGCACTCGAGCAACACTGTGCGTGTTCTAAGCATACCATGACGGAATTTAGGCTTTGAGATAAGTCTCTGTGCTACGAGCGTCGCGCAGTAGATCTTAGTTAATTTTGAAACCGAGGTTCTGATTGTCTCACACGGCGGTCACAAATGGTTGGAGCAAAATGAACTTTCGGAAATAACAGGTTATCTAACTTACTGCGTAATCTCCCTTCACGTCCTGCCTGCTGCCTTTATTGTGGTTTTCTCAATAATATTCAATCGACAAGGAATCGGTTGAAAGAAAACTTTCGTCGTGAGAGAACCAAAAAAAAGAACCTATCAATGTGATCGCTTCTACATCACCATATTTACACGCATACAAAAGAAAAATAACAGGCCGGGACATCTTGACAATTTTAGAAGCACATACCTTTACTACATAGTTCTTCTAAAAATTGCTGTTGCAGCATTAGGCAGCACACATCAGCAGTGCCGGCATTCCCAGATGATCTTCTGAAAAAAAAAGTATCATCTCGATCACAGCCCATTTCTTTTTAGATGTGTGATTTGATCTATCAGCAGAAGATGGAAATATGCGGTACCTAAATATCTAGCTGATGACAATAAAGGAAAGAATGTGACTCGGAGAGATATCTTAGAATCTGGTTGGTCATGCACTTTATTTGGTAAAATAGGTAAGGTCCGATTTCGCTCTCAAAAAGAAAGTTCAGTGCTAAGTTATTTATCTAAAATATGGTTTCAACAAAAATGTTTTTGTTCCATTTGAAATTTTGTTGTGGTGCATGATTTTAGTTTTGCTATTTTTCAGTTGAGTGAGCAGTTTATCGCGGGTGTATATAGTGATGCTTACAAAGTTGATTTGAGCAAAACAATCCTTGCCAAATTGTAAACGCGAGACTGTCAAAGAATTTGATTCGCCCGAATTCCGGTTCGATTGTTGTTCGTTGGGAGCAATAAATCATCATTTTGTCATGAATAAAAGATCAAGAAAGAGTGAAAGTAAATACATGATAAAT
The DNA here is from genome assembly GCF_013339725.1 of Rhipicephalus microplus. NCBI lineage: Eukaryota > Metazoa > Arthropoda > Arachnida > Ixodida > Ixodidae > Rhipicephalus > Rhipicephalus microplus. Next base: position 52,398 of record NW_023612867.1, on the reverse strand, counting down.
ATAAGTGATTTCAGCGAGGAAAAAAACCCAGGCTACTCGCATGCTAAGCAGGCTGCCTAGAACGTCTACGCCTTTACTAAAAACTTGTTCAAAAAAAAGAGCACTACATGAATGCTATGTAGTGCACAGATCTTCTTAACGGATATTGTACGCAGATATGCAAAATCACGGCAGGTGTCAGAACATGCCAATTTGGTAGCGATTGCATATTTAAATGGCAAACCTATCAAAAAATTTTGGCAGCATATCCACAGAGTGAATATGCTGTCCGTCCATTCGTTCTTGCTTCCGTCCGTCCATGCGTCCGTCCCCGTGACTGTCCATGCGTCCATCCCCCCGCTGTGCGTGCGTCTGTTCGTGCGTTCGTCCTTGCGTTCTTACTTGCATCCGCCCTTGCGTCCGTTCATGCGTCCGTCCATGCTTCTGTCTGTGTGTCCGTTCATCCATCTATTCAACACTCCAAGTACCACCATCTCGCGTCTCGCATATAAAAGCACCACCATCCAGCGGACATTCCGAGGACTAAACGAGAGCTGACACACGCACATTTTCTTACGGCTTGCGCTTCGGGTCTACTTTCCACATTTAACCACCTCGAGTTCATGGTATATAGTAGTTCACTGTATCTGCGGTACTGCGCCTTAACGCTCGCTATACATTTCTAAAACCATGGAGGTTACGCCCAGCGAGTATAACGTAGCAACCTTTTCCTGACAGATAGTGCTCAATGTACCTGGCAATGGCTACTAATGGGAAATGAAAGACAGGAAAATTCGGCTTTTACTTTCTTACAGCTGGCGCTTCGTATCTACTTCCCACCTTTAACCTCCTCGTATTCATGGCCTATACTTGTTCATTGTATTCATGGCACTGTGGCTCAACGCTCGCTAAACCTTTCTAAATCTAAGGAGGTTACACTCAGCGAGTAAAACGTAGCAACTCTTTCTTGTCAGATAGAGGTCAATGTAGATGCCAATGGCTGCTATTGTGGATCGCAGCGTGCGCGTTAACTAAAAGCCGAATGCTCCTGTCTCTCATTCCCCATTAGCAGCTATTGGCATGTACATTGAGCACTATTTTTTATTGTTCAACAACGCACAGAAGAAATCTCTCACTGGCACCACCTTAGAGGTCAAATTGTTGGACTTGTTACAAAATACAACGGTTACGAGAACGAACGGGTGCCGTTATAAGGAGCTTCGCCCCTAAAAGGAAAGGCACAGTTTTGCGCAAAGGCGAAACAACGAATGAGATGGCAACACATTGGAAGGTTACGCGCAGAATGGCAAATAGATCAAATTGTGCATCGCTGTTCTCGCGCACAAATAACACACGAAACGTACTCACAAGTAGAAATGAACGTGAATGAGCGTCTCAGTTGTTACTGCACCGTGTCTGAAAAGCGCACTCTTCTTGCAAACGGAGACTGTGCACGATTGCAGTGACCTTTGTGCGCCCCGTAACAACAAAATCATTCGAGTGAAAGTTTCAGCACCGCCAAGACACAAGATGCTCCCAACCGCTAGTTGAGGGCGCGCGAGTGTGCGTTCAGTGGATTTACGACCAGCCACTCCCCTCCGCAAGGGAAAGTACGCGTTGAATCCTTTCTATCTCATCGCGCCACTTTCATCCGCCTCGATTTCAAAGAACATGGCCCGTACCTATTTGGCACACAGGGTACACCCCAAGGTGCAGTCCTGTCATTCCTACTCTTTAACCTGGCCATGAAGAACCTCCCCTATCTTCTGCGCGAGGTCGAGGGAATAAATACACCACGCACTTCATGTCGACGATATTACAATTTTGACTAATACGAGCTCCAAAGCACAAATTGAAGAACGCCTACAAAAGTCTGCCTTTCCGGTGAACGCCTACGCTGCTTCGTGTGGCGTAGAGTGCTCTCCAGGTAAATTGGCTATTCTCTCGGTATCCCACTTACCTCTACCCCAGGTTTCCCTTCCAGCTGGTTCTGTTCCATTAGTCGAAAAAATTCGAGCTCTTTGGCTCCACATCACTTTATCTTTGGATCCCAAGGACACAATAGCAAGCCTCCGACGTACCAGCGAACACGTGAGCCGTATGATACGGTGAACACCTACGAAGCGCGGTGGCCTCCGTGGGACTCAGTCCATGCGGTTGGCCCTTGCGTTTGTGACTAGTCGCGTCCGGTACGCCTCACCTTACTTTCGCCTGCATCGTCACCACGAGCGCCAGCTGGACGTCCTCCTTTGTTCAGTATACAAACATGCACTCAAACTTCCCATTGCCACCTCCAACTGCCGATTCGCGGCACAGGAGGTACGAACTAATTTGCAGAGCTGCGGGAAGCTCATCGCGTTTTCCAAAATATTTGTCTGTCGCAGACGCCCTCAGGGCGACGTCTAGTACACAGGTTCGGCCTCAATGCATTCTCTGATCAAGACACTCTGACGCCCATACTGGAACCCTGGCGGCAAAAACTGTGGGTGGAACCATTACCCCGCAACATGAACCCCTAGCTGAATCCCGGCCGCAGACTAGCATGTTCCGCGGCCGTCAGGTGCGATACTCCGACCGCCCTCACGATTTCTACGTAGACAACTCAGGCCCCTCTCCCTTTGGTCACTTCACGGCCGCCGTGATCACAAAGGGTAGACACATTGATGGCCCCTCCTTTAGAGCCGACACTTGGACGCAAGCTGAGGATGTCGCCATTGCTTTGGCCACCTCGCATTCCACCTCATGCTTCATCCGGATGGGCTCGCGCTCAGCCTCTTCCCACTACTTTCTGGGTTCCATCGCCCCACTGGCCGCTAACTTACTTCGGGCAGCCTCTTGGCCCTTCAAACTTCACCCTATTCATACAGTATGGACCCCAGGCCAATTATGCCTGCCCGGAAACGAGGTGGCGAATGCCGCTGCCCGCACTTCTCTCATCCGGGCCGTTGCCCCTCCATGTCCCGAGTCGAAACCTGGCAATATGAATCTGGCGCGCTTTCACGATATTCTTGTCTATTACCGGGCTTCTCGCCGCCTGTACCAGCAAGTGGTCTAAGGTACCCGCAAGTGGTAAGACCCGCAATTGGTCTAAGGATTGCGGACGAGCGAATACTACGCTGCCTCCAGACGAGCACCTATCTCAGTCCGTTGGTCACCAGGCATTTTTTGACGGAAATCAGTGGCACCTGCTCGAGCCACAAGGTTCTGGCCAACACCTACCGGGTCGTTGCTTCGTACCTAGCGAACCTTCTTCCTTTTTCGCCCTCTTTCCTCATTCCAACTAGAGAGGCTTGGGAGAAGTACCTGCTCGGCTGCTCGACCTTGGACGCTCAACGCTCCTTGATAAAGCGCGCTCAAGCAGGGGCCAACTCCCTAGGCATCCCGGAATGTGGTCTTGCCACTCAAATCTTGCAATATGCCGCAACTCTCTGGTACATCCTCTGTAACAAAGTGTTTCTACCACTGTCAGTTCAGTGGTTAACGCCTCGCATTCACGACTAAGGGGTTCCACGTTCAGTTCCGCGCGCCAAAGTCTTTTTCGGAATTTTCCTTTATTTCTAGCGTACATATATATATATATATATATATATATATATATATATATATATATATATGGCCAAACTACGGACCAAACTACGCCCACATGAACAAGTCTCAATCTACACAGCCTACGTCTTGCCTACCGCCGCCTGCGGTCGTTGCATCACTTTCGCCGTCTCAACCACGCTACGGACTCCGGAACAGGGGCACAACCACGAGAGGAACCAACTGACTAAGACAACGCCAGCTAAGTGAGAGTACTTTATCTGTTGGCTCAATGAATTTTTTAAGGACCAGGAAGGTTATAGAAAAACGGACTCGTTGTGAATCCCACATTTCTATGCTTAGAATGTATGTCGCGGCAACAAGTGCTCCTAAAGGTTTACAACTAAAACTGCAGCCGGCCACATCAGAGATGTCAAAGAAAAACCTGTCAAGGTGGCACAACACCATAAATCGGGCGTCTGTTGAACTAACCAGCATACTTATTAGCCATTATGAATCATCAGAAAAAGGTCTGCGGAATCAGGAAAAACAGCTTGTGCAATCATCTCAGTTTACGACTGAAGAATTAAAAACTCTCGAATTATATCGGTCACAGAAGTTAGCCGAGCTGGATGCTAAAAAGTCAAAGAAGGTCGCGCGTGACAACTTAGAAAAAAAGGAATGCTCCCGACGAGGAAACATTCTAACTACAGCTGAAATGCGCCAGCCCGAGCTGGAAAGTAAATCTTCTGGACAGGATAACATTATAAATTTGTCATGTTACGATCTATCAATTGAGGAACGTAGTGTGTTATCTCGAGGACTTAATTTTTGCCCTGCAACAGGAGGCTATAGTGAATTTCAGTTGGTGAAGGATCTTCACAATTTCGAACGTAACATGCGCCTCCGTGAGTACTTTTATGATCGGTCCTCGGCTCACAATACCGATAGCTCATCATTGCCATCTTACAAGCATTGGACACCCCCCTCCCAAAGAGACAAATGTCTGGACCTATATATCAGAGCTGTACAACGCGATGTCATGCAGGCATATAAAGAACGTACACCATTGCACCGCAACCTTACTGACAGAGAGCAACAAGCAATTGAATCCCTCGCTGGTCGTAATGACATAATTATAAAACCTGCAGATAAAGGAGGCGCCATTGTTGTAATGGACAGAAGCAAATATATCAGCGAAGGCCATAGGCAGCTCAGTGATGCATCATATTACAAGCGGAAAGATCATGACCCAACAAACGAGTTCAAAGATATTGTTCGTGATACCTTGACTGCGCTCTTTAATGATAAAGAAATAAGCTATAGCACTCTGAAATCCCTCATACCGTTGAGCCCAGTAGCTGGAAGGTTTTACCTTCTTCCAAAAATTCATAAGAGAGATAATCCCGGTAGACCGATAATTTCTGGAATTGGAACAGTGACTGAGAACCTTTCCCGTTATGTAGATAGCCTCATCAACACCATTCCGTCCAGCTTTTCTTCTTACATTAAAGACACCAATCACTTTCTATCAGATATTGTTGACCTACAGGTTCCTCAAAATTCGTTTCTCGTTACGTTAAATGTCACGTCACTGTATACTAATATCCCTCACTCAGATGGCATCGAGGCAGTTATCTGCGCGTACAACGATTGCCACGCCAACAAACCAGTTTCCGCATCTACGTTAGCTACGTTGCTTAAGCTCATTCTTGAACTTAACAATTTCGAATTTGATGGGACACATTATGTTCAAGTTAGCGGTACATCTATGGGCACAAGAATCGGACCAAACTACGCAAACATATTTATGGGGCTCCTTGAAAACAAATTTCTTGCAAATTGTGAATATAAGCCATTTTACTATAAGCGGTTCATCGACGACATTTTCCTAATCTGGCACCATAGTGAATCGCAACTTCTTTCTTTCATAGCAGATCTTCACAACGCTCATCCGGCGATTTCTTTTTCGCACTCATATTCACCTGTGAACATAAGCTTCCTTGATGTCATGGTCACTCTACGTAACGGGAAGCTGATAACTAATCTTTACAGGAAACCCACGGATAGGCAGCAATATCTTCACTTTAGTAGTAGTCACGTGAAACACAACAAAACTAGTATTCCCTACAGCCAAGCAGTCCGTTTTAAAAGAATATGCTCTGATAGCAGCGAATTTTCCCGCCACTGCGAACAACTTCGGAGCGCGCTCGAAAAACAGAGCTATCCGGCCAGCATAATCACAGACGCCATCAAACGTGCAGAAGAGCTTGACCGTTCAGACCTGCTGAGTACTACAAAAGACCCAAAGATTGTTCGCGGACTAATCTAATTTTGACACATGCGGCCTCAGCTCCAAATGTGAACCATATCTTAAAGAAACATTTTAACATTTTAATACAGAGCGAGCGGCTCAAAGGAATCTTTGCAGAACAACCACGCGTGGTCTACCGACGATCGCGGAACCTTCGTGATTTACTAACCTCATCTAAAACCACGTGTTCACATCATGAAGGCTGTCATCCCTGCAACAAACCACGTTGCAAAGTGTGCGCGCACATGACGACATCTAAAACAGTTTCAAGTACATCGTCCAGTTTTTCTTTAAAGATAAATGGGAACTACACGTGTGATAGTATCAACGTCATCTATCTTCTCGAGTGTTCAACTTGCGGTGCTCAGTACATAGGTCAAACAGAGACAAGTTTCAGAATTCGTTTTAATAATCACCGTGCACATGCCGTAAGCCTCCCTAATCTACCGCTGTCGAAGCACGTCAGTATGCCTGGCCATGGTTTCGACAAAATTAGGGCCACGATTATTCAGTCCGGTTTTAAGACAAATCACGATAGGGAAGTGAGGGAATCCTTCTTGATCCACAAATTTAACACCATTCGTTCAGGTATCAATGAAAACGTAGGAAAGCTCACCTGCCTCGCACTATAACAACACGACTTCTTAGATTAGTAAAATATTTTAGTGTATATTAAATTGTATATTAGTCAACCGTGGTTTCTTTACCTCTGAGCTCTTTTACATGTCCTGCCAACCATACTGTGCCCCACGTGTCGATGCGCAAGGAAATTTGAAACTTTTATATTAATGCACTTGTCACATGTCAGTCATGTCAACACAAGGTCCTGACAGATTACCATTTTTTACTTTGATTGTCCTAGACGCAATACCGAGAGTTCATCACGTGAGCCTATAAAAGCGGCTGCATTGTATCATACCTACTTACTCTGACGAAGGCCGTGCCACGGCCGAAACGTTAGTAAATACGATCCTTTTCTTATGTGCTATCTTCAAGTTATTTCAATATAGAAAATACCCGGACCTGTCGTGCCTTCCCTTCAAGTTCTTCTTCAACCATGGGTCCTGGGACAGCACTGAAGAAAAGGATGATTTCGAAATACCCTGTGCACACTCCTACCACAGCAGTTGTGGGAGATTCACAAACAAAGTATATACATCAATACTTCGACCCCCTCAGCAATGGCGCACCAGCCTTCATTTCGCAGTGTGGTGCTACAATCGGTGATGTGCGTGACTTACTGGGTCTAGTGCCCCGCTCAGCATCCTGTCTTATTCTTCATGTTGGGACGGTCGATGTGGCTTCGTGTTCGGGACACGAGGCGTTTGCAAAGTACCGCGATCTACTTGAAAGCATTGCAAAATACCGCCCAGAAATTCGGCGAATTTACGCCACGCTGATACTGCCTAGAAGTGGAAACCGTCGACAAAGGAACTCTAACCTGACATTCGTCCGACGCTGCAACAGAGAAGCATCAGTGTTCAACAACATGCTTCGGAATTTTTGCCGCTATTCCCGGCTAGTTTGCTACCTCGATCATGAAATCGAATGGTTACCACCCACACGCGTCCTCGCAGCAGACGGCCTTCATATGAGCTTCGAGGGTGTGTCGTTGCTTGCAAGCCACATCCGCCGCCTGTGCTTCAGGAGACCGGTGGATGCGACATCAGCTGCCTGGTGCGATTCATCAACGAATGACGACTCTCCGCATCGAGTGGATCGAGCTGGGCGACCTTCAGCACCCAGTCATCCTACAGCACAGCCGAACTCAAGAAACAACACCGCGCCGACAGCAACCTTCACCATGACGAGCAAGCCTTCCGTAGCAGAGAACGTCACCTCGAAAGCAGCGCGCGCCCACATGAACAAGTCTCAATCTACACAGCCTACGTCTTGCCTACCGCCGCCTGCGGTCGTTGCATCACTTTCGCCGTCTCAACCACGCTACGGACTCCGGAACAGGGGCACAACCACGAGAGGAACCAACTGACTAACACAACGCCAGCTAAGTGAGAGTACTTTATCTGTTGGCTCAATGAATTTTTTAAGGACCAGGAAGGTTATAGAAAAACGGACTCGTTGTGAATCCCACATTTCTATGCTTAGAATGTATGTCGCGGCAACAAGTGCTCCTAAAGGTTTACAACTAAAACTGCAGCCGGCCACATCAGAGATGTCAAAGAAAAACCTGTCAAGGTGGCACAACACCTTAAATCGGGCGTCTGTTGAACTAACCAGCATACTTATTAGCCATTATGAATCATCAGAAAAAGGTCTGCGGAATCAGGAAAAACAGCTTGTGCAATCATCTCAGTTTACGACTGAAGAATTAAAAACTCTCGAATTATATCGGTCACAGAAGTTAGCCGAGCTGGATGCTAAAAAGTCAAAGAAGGTCGCGCGTGACAACTTAGAAAAAAAGGAATGCTCCCGACGAGGAAACATTCTAACTACAGCTGAAATGCGCCAGCCCGAGCTGGAAAGTAAATCTTCTGGACAGGATAACATTATAAATTTGTCATGTTACGATCTATCAATTGAGGAACGTAGTGTGTTATCTCGAGGACTTAATTTTTGCCCTGCAACAGGAGGCTATAGTGAATTTCAGTTGGTGAAGGATCTTCACAATTTCGAACGTAACATGCGCCTCCGTGAGTACTTTTATGATCGGTCCTCGGCTCACAATACCGATAGCTCATCATTGCCATCTTACAAGCATTGGACACCCCCCTCCCAAAGAGACAAATGTCTGGACCTTTATATCAGAGCTGTACAACGCGATGTCATGCAGGCATATAAAGAACGTACACCATTGCACCGCAACCTTACTGACAGAGAGCAACAAGCAATTGAATCCCTCGCTGGTCGTAATGACATAATTATAAAACCTGCAGATAAAGGAGGCGCCATTGTTGTAATGGACAGAAGCAAATATATCAGCGAAGGCCATAGGCAGCTCAGTGATGCATCATATTACAAGCGGAAAGATCATGACCCAACAAACGAGTTCAAAGATATTGTTCGTGATACCTTGACTGCGCTCTTTAATGATAAAGAAATAAGCTATGGCACTCTGAAATCCCTCATACCGTTGAGCCCAGTAGCTGGCAGGTTTTACCTTCTTCCCAAAATTCATAAGAGAGATAATCCCGGTAGACCGATAATTTCTGGAATTGGAACAGTGACTGAGAACCTTTCCCGTTATGTAGATAGCCTCATCAACACCATTCCGTCCAGCTTTTCTTCTTACATTAAAGATACCAATCACTTTCTATCAGATATTGTTGACCTACAGGTTCCTCAAAATTCGTTTCTCGTTACGTTAGATGTCACGTCACTGTATACTAATATCCCTCACTCAGATGGCATCGAGGCAGTTATCTGCGCGTACAACGATTGCCACGCCAACAAACCAGTTTCCGCATCTACGTTAGCTACGTTGCTTAAGCTCATTCTTGAACTTAACAATTTCGAATTTGATGGGACACATTATGTTCAAGTTAGCGGTACATCTATGGGCACAAGAATCGGACCAAACTACGCAAACATATTTATGGGGCTCCTTGAAAACAAATTTCTTGCAAATTGTGAATATAAGCCATTTTACTATAAGCGGTTCATCGACGACATTTTCCTAATCTGGCACCATAGTGAATCGCAACTTCTTTCTTTCATAGCAGATCTTAACAACGCTCATCCGGCGATTTCTTTTTCGCACTCATATTCACCTGTGAACATAAGCTTCCTTGATGTCATGGTCACTCTACGTAACGGGAAGCTGATAACTAATTTTACAGGAAACCCACGGATAGGCAGCAATATCTTCACTTTAGTAGTAGTCACGTGAAACACAACAAAACTAGTATTCCCTACAGCCAAGCAGTCCGTTTTAAGAGAATATGCTCTGATAGCAGCGAATTTTCCCGCCACTGCGAACAACTTCGGAGCGCGCTCGAAAAACAGAGCTATCCGGCCAGCATAATCACAGACGCCATCAAACGTGCAGAAGAGCTTGACCGTTCAGACCTGCTGAGTACTGACAAAAGACCCAAAGATTGTTCGCGGACTAATCTAATTTTGACACATGCGGCCTCAGCTCCAAATGTGAACCATATCTTAAGGAAACATTTTAACATTTTAATACAGAGCGAGCGGCTCAAAGGAATCTTTGCAGAACAACCACGCGTGGTCTACCGACGATCGCGGAACCTTCGTGATTTACTAACCTCATCTAAAACCACGTGTTCACATCATGAAGGCTGTCATCCCTGCAAAAAACCACGTTGCAAAGTGTGCGCGCACATGACGACATCTAAAACAGTTTCAAGTACATCGTCCAGTTTTTCTTTAAAGATAAATGGGAACTACACGTGTGATAGTATCAACGTCATCTATCTTCTCGAGTGTTCAACTTGCGGTGCTCAGTACATAGGTCAAACAGAGACAAGTTTCAGAATTCGTTTTAATAATCACCGTGCACATGCCGTAAGCCTCCCTAATCTACCGCTGTCGAAGCACGTCAGTATGCCTGGCCATGGTTTCGACAAAATTAGGGCCACGATTATTCAGTCCGGTTTTAAGACAAATCACGATAGGGAAGTGAGGGAATCCTTCTTGATCCACAAATTTAACACCATTCGTTCAGGTATCAATGAAAACGTAGGAAAGCTCACCTGCCTCGCACTATAACAACACGACTTCTTAGATTAGTAAAATATTTTAGTGTATAATAAATTGTATATTAGTCAACCGTGGTTTCTTTACCTCTGAGCTCTTTTACATGTCCTGCCAACCATACTGTGCCCCACGTGTCGATGCGCAAGGAAATTTGAAACTTTTATATTCATGCACCCGTCACATGTCAGTCATGTCAACACAAGGTCCTGACAGATTACCATTTTTTACTTTGATTGTCCTAGCTGCAATACCGAGAGTTCATCACGTGAGCCTATAAAAGCGGCTGCATCGTATCATACCTACTTACTCTGACGAAGGCCGTGCCACGGCCGAAACGTTAGTAAATACGATCCTTTTCTTATGTGCTATCTTCAAGTTATTTCAATATATATATATATATATATATATATATATATATATATATATATATATATATATATATATATATATATATATATATACGTGTACATATACGATGCATGACATCGACGCTGGCGCCGACGCCCGCGGTGAGATATAGCCGAGAGTGTCCATATAATTGCTGTCGCAATAAAAGGTCTCACACATCAGTTGCAAACGCATCGACAAAGGGCGCCGCTGCGCATCAATCGCTGCCGTAACTAAACATTTGAGATTGGGCTTGTTTAGAATCCGCCTTAAATTATCAGCGCAGAATTTAAGAACGTGGTTGATTGAGCAGTTCAGCGCGCCTTCCACAAAAAAACTGTATCACGGGGGTGGACTATGCTTCCGCTGGTTTTTACCATTCCTTGTGCATTGTTTAGGCATTTTGAACATCACTTTACGACGTACTTCGTCATGCCTGAAAATAAGCGTTTTCTGTTTAACGTATTGAGGACTGTTGCGCAAGTTTTCGTACGCGCTCACCTGAGGTGCTGTGTTGAAACATATGATTGCGCATTTTTTTAAATCACCGATTAATAGGAAGACAGCGCTTATCATTGCTTAATTTGTTGCCCGTTGTCCGTTTTTGCGCTGATTGTCGTAGATTGGTGTGGACGCAAGGAAGATGAATGGTGTGAAATAACTCAGCCAGAAGACATCTTAACACCTAGATTGAGTGTGGGAGGAGGAGGAAGAATAAACTTTATTATAAGAAACTAGCAGGTGTAGGTGGCGGGGCGTAAGCCTCTCATGAGGGGACGTCAAGTGCTTGTCTCGACGCTATCTCACGGGCGTGCTGGGTCGCCCAAGTTTTGTTGTAAAGAGCGGGGCTCCGCAGAGTCTCATGGAGCTTCGACGAAAGGGTCGTGGCGTTAGTGTGCCTGTACTGTGCCGGGCAATCCTACAGCATGTGTGGAAGCATATCCGGGTGAGTGCCGCAGCACCAGCAGGGGGAGGTTTTGTACACGTCCGGGAATATGAGGTGACAGCGGGCAGGTGAGGGATATGTGTTTGTTTGAAGTAGACGCAAAGTGGTGGCTTGTGCCAGGTTGAGCTTCGGGTGAGGTGGGGGAAAGGCTCGGCGTCTGAGTTAAAAGTTCTTAACTTATAAGAAACTAGCAGGTGTAGGTGGCGGGGCGTAAGCCTCTCATGAGGGGACGTCAAGTGCTTGTCTCGACGCTATCTCACGGGCGTGCTGGGTCGCCCAAGTTTTGTTGTAAAGAGCGGGGCTCCGCAGAGTCTCATGGAGCTTCGACGAAAGGGTCGTGGCGTTAGTGTGCCTGTACTGTGCCGGGCAATCCCACAGCATGTGCGGAAGCATATCCGGGTGAGTGCCGCAGCACCAGCAGGGGAGGTTTTGTACACGTCCGGGAATATGAGGTGACAGCGGGCAGGTGAGGGATATGTGTTTGTTTGAAGTAGACGCAAAGTGGTGGCTTGTGCCAGGTTGAGCTTCGGGTGAGGTGGGGGAAAGGCTCGGCGTCTGAGTTAAAAGTTCTTAACTTATAAGAAACTAGCAGGTGTAGGTGGCGGGGCGTAAGCCTCTCATGAGGGGACGTCAAGTGCTTGTCTCGACGCTATCTCACGGGCGTGCTGGGTCGCCCAAGTTTTGTTGTAAGAGCGGGGCTCCGCAGAGTCTCATGGAGCTTCGACGAAAGGGTCGTGGCGTTAGTGTGCCTGTACTGTGCCGGGCAATCCCACAGCATGTGCGGAAGCATATCCGGGTGAGTGCCGCAGCACCAGCAGGGGGAGGTTTTGTACACGTCCGGGAATATGAGGTGACAGCGGGCAGGTGAGGGATATGTGTTTGTTTGAAGTAGACGCAAAGTGGTGGCTTGTGCCAGGTTGAGCTTCGGGTGAGGTGGGGGAAAGGCTCGGCGTCTGAGTTAAAAGTTCTTAACTTATAAGAAACTAGCAGGTGTAGGTGGCGGGGCGTAAGCCTCTCATGAGGGGACGTCAAGTGCTTGTCTCGACGCTATCTCACGGGCGTGCTGGGTCGCCCAAGTTTTGTTGTAAAGAGCGGGGCTCCGCAGAGTCTCATGGAGCTTCGACGAAAGGGTCGTGGCGTTAGTGTGCCTGTACTGTGCCGGGCAATCCCACAGCATGTGCGGAAGCATATCCGGGTGAGTGCCGCAGCACCAGCAGTGGGAGGTTTTGTACACGTCCGGGAATATGAGGTGACAGCGGGCAGGTGAGGGATATGTGTTTGTTTGAAGTAGACGCAAAGTGGTGGCTTGTGCCAGGTTGAGCTTCGGGTGAGGTGGGGGAAAGGCTCGGCGTCTGAGTTAAAAGTTCTTAACCAGATCTTCGTAGGCAGTGAGGGTTTCCCTGGTGTCCATTTCGCCTCTAGTAGGTCCAGTGCGGTTGACAAGGCCTCGCGCGAGAGAGTGGGTGACCTCGTTTAGGTAGGGGAGGCGTGGGTGGACTGGGTCCACGTGAGCGGGGACCCATGTCAGGGTGATCACGTTTTTTTTTGGAGTGTGGTGCCTGGCAGAGAATGCGAAGCGCTTGAGGAAAAAGGCGGCCTTTGCTATAGTTAGTGATGGCTTAGCGAGAGTTGCATTCAATGATGTCACAAGTAGAATCTAGAGTTGCCAGAGCAATGGCCGCCTCTTCAGCAGTCTCGGCAGAGGAACTAGTGAGCTTGTTGCATGGCGTAGGACTACATTGCGTGTGGCGACAGCTACATGCACTACATGCACAGCTACATGCAGCTGGCACGCATTTTCGAAAATATGAAAACTGTGGAAAAACTCGAAAAGCGAGGATCAGCCGGTTTGAAGACTGGAAGGAAGATTTGTCTCTAACCAAATATTTTGTGAAATTTTGAATGAGTGGTCGAGTTCCATGCCTTTCATTTAAAATACCTATCTCTCCATCTGGCTTCGCCTCAGCACAAAAATTTGATTATTTAGCATATTTATTGCAGTATTAAACTAGAGAAGTTACTGAACAACCTGACACCCTTATACTTCGCCTCGCATATGCAGCTCACCTCTGGTTCTCTCTAGTAGCTATCGATTCTCCAGTAGCTCCTAAGAATCAACGCTGCTCTCACAATTTCGCTCCGTTACCTGTAAATGAGCTGATTACTTTGAAACATTATCGACAAAGGCACGACCTTAAGTCACGGGTTCATCCATAATGAAACCTTGCTTGTGCTCTTCAAAAGGAGCTAAACATGTAGGAATGCAATCATGTCAGGTCATTCCTGTTGCGGCAATGCGCAGTGTTTAACATCTCCAATATCGAAGTGATGCGGATTCAACATTCAGCACTGACTCCAACAACGAGAACGAACGCCCAGCCGCTACTTCTGATTGTCGACATCTTTTCAGGACAAACTAAAGACTTCGGTATAATAAAGATCTTCTCGATGAAGTACACTCTGAATTTCGCTGGTGCCAGGAGCGTACATCATTGACGTCGCAGAAGCATTTGCAGAGGTTTAGCAAATCTGACCCATTGTCTTTGGCCCTCAGAAAGCATGAAAACAGTTAACGAGATAGCTCCTGAGCACCACAGTCGATTCTCAATAATATCAATGTCATGTACCAAAAAGCCCGTAGTCTCAGCCATTTCCGCAGTAAACTCGTCAAGGCCAGCTCAAGAACCTATATCCTCTTAAACGACAACTGCTACTGCGAAAAAAACAAACTTGAAACGCTGAAACTTGAAGAAAGCCACTTGAGAGCGAGTTAACTGATGCGAACCCAAATACAAGATGTATCACCTAAGACAAATACCTTACCGTAGAACGAGACATCACCAGAGACAATTTCGACACGGATATCGAGAATGTCGCTACGGTTAAATTATCTTAGACAGCTCAACAAAAAACTGCAAAAGAGATGCAAAATCAGACATATTCTCTCCCGGAAGGACGCAGAAAAAGCCACATTACCCTCGACCAACAAGTATAAGCTAACTGTTTTCACCATATGTTGACCACTGACGACAAAGGCCAGGACCCATACGAGATTTGTGTTGCCGGTGCTCCAGTGCTTTCCAACCAAGTTTAATACACGTGCAAATGCAGGGTGTTTCATCGTCAGTTTCCACGTTCTAAACGTGTTAGCGTTTTTATGATATAACAGCCAGCCTAGCCCACCAGCGCTCTAGTGCATGTCAGCGGTCTGTGCACTGAAACGTTTTCTGCGAGGTCAGGGAAGTTCATTGACACATATAACTATTTGAATGTTTGCCCATTTCTGTGTTATGCCCTTCAGGCGCAACGTCCACATTTGTGGACGCCAAGTTCACACCTAGGTGTTTCGAAAATAGGTCTTGAATCTCGCGCGCAAACAAGGCTCCCGCAACCTCTGCATCTTGCTGCAAGGACGTGTGGCGCCATCTCTTGCATCTGGTTCAAAATAACATCGTAAACAAAAGTCAAAATGGACGCCTCCACTTTCTATGGCGGGACGCGTAAATGGCTCTAATGTTTTTATCGTTTACTTCGTACCTTTTTAGCTGCGTGAAATTTTGCATTTGTCAGTAATAACTAAGATATCCCGCATGCCTTTTAACAATATTTTGGCAATAGGAAATCATTCGTAATGACGGAAAGGTACAGCTAAATTTCGCGTCCACGAACGTGGACACTGCGCTTCAGTGCCTCCTTTGTTGAAAGGCTGCTATTTCTCTGTGTTTCACTTCCGGCAGCATCAAATGATGTTTACGTTAATAATTTTTGTCACCAGGAGTTCAAGATCATGCATCGAGACGACAAAAAGTCGACGATAAAACAGCAGAAGACATCCTTAATAAAATAGCCAATGGAGATGTTTCCGATGGAGACTTTTCGGACGACGAAAAGGAGGAAGAGAATGAAGAGAACACAAAATTACGTTTTGTTTTAAAAACCATTAACCTTTTAGTTAAGATCCTGCCGCCCGGTTCTTGGCCGATCCCCCTTTGTGGGTGTGCGCCAGACTATCAAGGATCATCATCATCATCATCATCAAGTTGGCATTACACTGCCAAACTGTAGTATTTCTTGCACAAATATCTAAAGGTACATTGTTTCTATGTTGGAAAAAAATAGTATCGGTGAGCAGGTGGTGCCATTTACGGGGCGTATTGCTGCAAAGCAATTTGTAAAAGGAAAACCAAGCCCTGAAGGGGTGAAGGTTTTCGTGCGCTGCAGCTTTGATAGGCTAGCACATGACTTTGAGCTTTACCAAGGGAAGGGAACAGGGGCGAGTAAAGAGCATTCTCACCTTGCACTTGGTGGTTCTTTCGTAATGCGCCTTGTTGAACACATCCCGAAGGCACAGAACATCGAGTGCTACATAAATAACTATTTCACATCAGTGAAACTGCTTCTGTAGTTGAAAGAGATCGGTATTTTGGCTAGTGGCACAATTAGAGGAAACCGCTTGGCAGGTTGCGTTCTGAAAACCGACAAAGAAATGAAGAAGGAAGGACGTGGAAGCTACAATGAAAGTGTTTCTGTGAACGGCGACGTTGCTCTTGTCCGTTGGCAAGACAATGGCGTGGTCAACATGGCCTCTACTCACCTAGGAGTCGGAAACGTTGGCGCGGTAAGAAGATGTAGCGAAGCTTCAAAGGCCCACGTCGACATCGAATGTCCTGAGGTAATTCTAGACTACAACAAATACATGGGTGGAGTGGACAAACTAGACTTCATCATTTCCCTCTACCCAATGAGGACACGAACCAGCAAGTGGCCTGTGAGAGTGATATCCCATTTTGCTTCTTTTGCCCTCTGTAACAGTTGGCTAGAGTACATCAGAGATGCCAATGCAGAAGGGTTGCTAAAAAGACACAATGGATATCATGGCATTTCAAAGAGATGTCGCAAGTTGCCTGCTGAGCGTCAACAAGCCTTAGAAAAAGCGTGGGCGACCAAGCAGTGAGAACCCCCAGGTGATGAGAAGGAAGGCACCCAATGCGTCACCCCTGCCAGTGCTCTTCGCTATGACGGCATCCAGCACTGGCCACAGCAAATGAACATACCCAACGCACAACGCTGCAGGAGGGAGGAATGCTCATCCAAGAGCCGCGTCCGCTGCAGGAAGTGTGACATTTTTCTTTGCCTGAAATCTCAGAATGACTGCTTCTACCTCTTTCACACTAAATAGACTTTTTCTGGTAACTTCTCCCAACATTACTTTGAAAGAAGTTATTCTGAATTTAAATGGAAAGCGTGTTTTCTTCTTTGTCGCCTTTCACTAATATTACTGCTTTGAGGCACCATGTCCACAAATGTGGACGCTGAGCAAAAATTGAACCAATAAACATATTTTGCATTTGTTTCGAGTTTCTTACTTTAAAAGGCTTAAATATTAAAATTATGAACAAAACATTTTTCACGTTGCCAGATTTAATTCGCGCCTGAAGGGGTTAATGTACGCTTTTTTATCATTTTCGTAACTCACATTCTTCTGGATACATGATATTATGGCAGCAGAAGCCAAGCTGAAAGAAGTGTTATAAAATTTGATAAATTTATAGGGCTAAGGTAGATCATTTCAAACAAGTAGCGTCGTAAATCTATATTGTTACGGAGATGAAGTGAAGGAAGACAAAAGTCTGAAGCAGCTGACAGGCGCGCTAGTATGTCCATCAGCCAACGTGACTTTTGCCACCGTTTTTCCTTTATAAATATATCTGTGGTGGAGTCCGTCGACGCGACAAAGACGAGCACGACAAAGTGATTGTAGAGCCGGGAAAGCACGCGCTTAGCAGCTTAATTGGTCTGATGTGTTAGACGCTGTGCTGCACGTACTATGTAAACAAAAAAAACAAGCAGGCCACGTTGACCGGAGACAAAACAAGGGTTGCGAGCAGTAAAGATGCGTTGTCTTGTCCTAGCGTAAAAGTCTGGGAGGTCGACATCTGTCAGAAAAACTTCGCAAGAGGCCAACGTCCGAGAAACTTCTAAAACTACACGTCTCCTGTTACTAATGTGTAGCAGTCTGGACGCAAAAGAACCCGACAGAAACTCTTCTGCTACGTCATTCGAACGGCCCTGTGATGGGCAACGCCACGACTGCTTCAGCGCTCATAAACTGTGAGTCTTCCATGATTTCAACTTTTCTGTAGAGATGTTTCGCACTTTCAGCTTACGGGGTTTATCGTGTATCGTTTTAGCTTTCGTGTTTGTGTGTTGAAATATACGTTTGTGTGCAATGTGATTGCGTTCGCTTCTTTGCGGTCATAACTGATGTCTCTCGCACGACTCGCAAAACCTGGTCCCTGATCCTCAATTCAAAACAACATTTCGTACGTAAACCACCAAACCCGTAACATATTGGTGGAAATGCTGGGTACAACATCAGGCAACGGAGCTCCGCAGCAGCGAAGGTTCGCAACCATGGCCAACGTTGAGCCCTCCACGTCAACGTCAGCGTCTCAGTCGAACGCGGCGTCGCCACCAAGCGTTATCACGCCACTTAAGGATCCCAGTAAGATCTGCCGGACCCATGGCGTCTACGTTGCAGATTGGTTGGCTATGCTCGAGCGTGTGAATGGAACGAACAGACGGGATTCCACCCTTCAGTTGGTTATTGCGTTGTTTTACTTGAGGTGCAAGGCCAAGGTCTGGTATGTACACAACAAAGAATAACTCACAAGCAAAGACCAATGCAAAGAAAAGATGCGAGAGGTATTTGGCAAACCCGCCCGTCGTGTCATCGCCTCCAAAAAGGAATTGCCCTGTTTTGCCCAATCCACCATGGAATGACTTCTCTCATACATCTAAGACATGTTGGTCCTCTGCCGAAAGGCCGATAGTGACATAACGGACAGTGACAAGGTCCGGTATGCCCAGAAAGGCATCGCTGACGACGCATTCAATTTGGTCAGTGCAAGGGCTGTTCCGCCGATGACGCGATCTTCAAAGTGTGTCATCAGTTCGAGAAAATAATGAGTCTCCGCAATCAGCAACCATTCGCTACACTTCCAAGCACTGTTTCTAGTCGACCTCGACTATCAGTCCCCACCAAAACGTGCATCGCCACCGGAAGACCTGACACGCGTTGTTCGTCGCGAACATCAAGCATGGACTCCCTCAGCATTTTAGCCTCATATCATTCCACTCCTGTAACCATTCCTCTCGTTCAAGCCATCGTTTCCCAAGAACTTCTGACCATACTTATACGGCGGCATGTTCTCCATCGTTACGGACCACATGCCCTCTGTTGGCTGACTTCTCCGAAAGACCCGATCTTACGTCTAGGTTGCTAGGCTTTGAGGCTCCAAGAACGTTTGTTTTGCGTCAGCCACAAGTCTACCCATTTGCACAAGGACGAAGACTGCATTTCTCGTCATCCAGTGAACCCTGCTGATTCCGTTGCGCCTGAGCTGGGCAGCTGCGTAATAGAGTTTACTTACATCAGCGATATGCGCATAGAACAGCATTGGGATGAATTAGTGCGCACTATCATCGACGCCATCAAGTCCGACAGCCATGAAGCCGAATCCCCTAGGTTCGTGCTGCATGGCGGCATCCTCCACCACCACAACGTGAGCAGCCCTGAGCTTCTTGTCGTTTCTCGTGATCTGCGGCATGTGGCACTTGAGCACCTCAATGGTGCACCAACGGCAAGACATCATAGAATTTCCCGCACCTACAACCACGTGCGACATTGTTCTTAGATTGTATTGCCGAGGGCGTCGATATGGCATCGCGATATGAAGTTTGCTCCAGGGGACCGCTTGCTTCTCTAGTCATAGTGTCACTGTGTTAGTCTCTCAAAAAAAGAAAAGAAAGCTCTTTCTCTCGCTACGCAAACCCTACCTAGTTTTACGTTTCACGTGAACTACGAAACAGCGCTATTTCTATCTGATGCATCACCAAGTTCGCCCCCAGTTAAGTGCATGTTTCGTGCGAGACGCCCTTCTCTCCCATTTCTTCATGCTCGCGCAGAGAAGTGCGTATCGACACTGGGGGGTGCAGTTACGGAAATGAAATGAAGGAAGGCGAAGGGAAGACGCAGTTAAAAGGGGCGCGAGTCAGTTTTTTTTCTCTGTAAAGACATCTTGTACGTAAGAGACCAACCCCTCATTATTATATTTTCACGGAGTCGTGACGTGGCCGAAGACAGGAGATTTCGTGTTGGGATTTAACTGTTTATTTAGGCGAACCTGCGCCCGGTAAAAGGAAAGTCCAATTACAGCAGCAGTCTCGCACAGATAGCAGTCTCGGACTGATAGCGGCGAACGGAGCGTCGGCCTTCGATCAACAACTGACAAGCGGCGAAGCGCGTCGGCATTTATACTCTTGCCGTCGGATGTTCTAGCGTTATCGCTGGCGGTGGCGTAGGTTCCAGAGCAATCTGTACCGTTCGCACAGTAGGCGTGATCTTATCAAAATGATGTACCGCAGTCCGGAACCTTCTCGAAAACAGCAGGCGCGGTTTGCGCTGAGAATTGTGTGGTGTTTTGCGACGATAACAAAAACTTGGGAAATGGAACGTGGCATTGCGCCCCTCTGAAAAAAGGCATCGTCCCGATGCTTTAACTAAAGATGAAGGTACAATAATAATGCATGAAAGTACAATGAATAAATTACGATACAACAATAATACCAAAAAACACTGTTTCAGTTTGTTAACGCGCATGAAACGGCTTGAGGCGCGCGACATGGACGACTTCAGGTCGCGATCGGCGTCGTTGAGAGTTCGTGATGCCGTCGGGGACAACCTCGTAATCAAGTGGGCCGAAACGTCGAACCACCCTGTACGGTCCGAAGTACCGTCGCAGAAGCTTTTCACTTAGTCCACGTCGGCGTATCGGCGTCCACACCCAAACACGTTCACTGGGCTGGTATTCCACAAAGCGGCGTCAAAGGTTGTAACGGTGGCTATCGGTCGTCTGTTGATTCTTGATACGGAGACGCGCAAGTTGTCGTGCTTCTTCGGCGCGTTGAAAGTACTCGCTCACATCGAGGTTTTTTTCGTCGGTGACGTTGGGTAACATTGCATCGAGCGTCGTTGCCGGGCTTCTTCCGTAGACCAATTTGTATGGGGATATCTGCGTCGTCTCCTGCACCGCCGTGTTGTACGCGAAGGTCACATACGGAAGAATGGCATACCACGTCTTGTGTTCGACATCGACGTACATTGACAGCATGTCGGCGATCGTCTTGTTAAGCCGCTCGGTGAGGCCGTTGGTCTGTGGGTGGTACGCTGTCGTCCGGCGGTGGTTTTTTTGGCTGTATGCCAAGATCGCTTGAGTTCAGTCGGCAGTGAATGCCGTTCCTCTGTCGGTGATAAGGACCTCCGGGGTGCCGTGACGTAGGACGATATTTTCGACGAAGAACTTAGCTACCTCGGATGCACTGTCTTTTGGCAGGGCTTTTGTCTCGGCGTAGCGGGTGAGGTAGTCGGTAGCTACCACAATCCACTTGTTTCCGAAAGCCGACGTCGAAAACGGCCCCAGTAGGTCCATACCAATCTGCTGGAAAGGTCGGCAAGGTGGATCAATTGGCTGCAGAAGTCCCGCTGGCCTTGTCGGCGGTGTCTTGCGTCGCTGACAGTTCCGGCATGTCCTCACATAACGAGTGACGTCGGTGGTAAGAAGTGGCCAGTAGTACCTTGCTTGTATCCTCGCGAGCGTGCGAGAAACACCGAGGTGCCCTGCGTCAGATCGTCGTGCAGGGCCTGCAGGAGTTCTGGTCGCATAGCTGAAGGCACCACAAGGAGGTACTTAGCTCGAAGCGGTCAAAAGTTCTTCTTTTGTAGAAGACCGTTTCGTAGAAAGAACGACGCAAGTGCGCGCTTGAATACCTTCGGGACTTCGGTGGTCCTGCCTTTGAGGTATTCTTTAGGGCCTTAAGTTCCGGGTCGGCCCGCTGTCGTTCGGCGAAGTCGTCGGTAGTTATCGTTCCCAAGAAGGAGTCGTCATCCGGGTCGTCTGGTAGCGGTTGGTCGACAGGCGCACGAGAGAGACAGTCGGCGTCGGAGTGTTTTTTGCCGGACTTGTAAATGGCAGTAATGTCATATTCTTGAAGTCTCAGGCTCCATCGTGCGAGGCGACCTGAAGGGTCCTTCGAGGTGGCTAGCCAACACAAGGCGTGGTGGTCGCTCACAACGTTGAAGGCCTGCCGTAGAGGTAGGGGCGAAATTTCGACGTAGCCCAGATGATGGCGAGGCACTCCTTTTCTGTTGTGGAATAATTTGATTCTGCTTTGGATAGCGATTCGCTGGCGTAACTAATAACCCTTTCAAGCCCGTCAGCCCTCTGCACAAGAATGGCGCCAAGACCTACGCTGCTTGCGTCAGTATGTATTTCTGTATCGGCGAATTCGTCGAAATGGGCAAGTAACAGAGGCGTCTGGAGGCGATGTTTAAGCTCCTGGAAAGCGTGTTTCTGTGGCATTTCCCACTTGAACTCCACGTCGGCCTTGGTAAGGTTCGTGAGAGGATCGGCGATGCGGGCGAAGTTGTTCACGAACCGCCTATAGTAGGCGCACAGGCCCAGAAATTGGCGCACGGCTTTCTTGTCAGTGGGCGGCGGGAAGTCGGCGATGGCGGCTGTTTTCCGTGGATCGGGACGAACTCCAGACTTGCTGATAACGTGCCCCAGAAACAAGAGCTTCTCATACGCAAATCTGCACTTTTCTGGCTTCAGTGTGAGTTCCGAAGTCTTCATGGCTTGAAGTACAGCTTCAAGGCGCCGAAGATGCTCATCGAAACTCGAGGAAAACATGACGACGTCGTCCAAGTACACAAGGCAAGTCTGCCACTTCAATCCTGCCAGTACTGTATCCCTAACGCGTTGAAAAGTTGCATGCGCTGAGCAAAGGCCGAAGGGCATCACCTTAAACTCGAAGAGGCCGTCCGGTGTTATAAACGCCGTCTTCTCTCGGTCTCTTTCATCGACTTCGAATTGTCAATAGCCAGTCTTAAGGTCCATTGACGAAAAGTACTTGGCATTATAGAGCCGATCAAGTGCGTCGTCTATTCGTGGGAGAGGATACACGTCCTTTCCTGTGATTTTGTTCAGGCGGCGATAATAGACGCAGAAACATAGGGTCCCAGCCTTTTTCTTCACTAACACCACGGGTGATGCCCATGGACTCTTGGACGGCTGGATAATGTCATCCCGCAGCATTTCATCAACTTGTCTCTTCATGGCCTCACGTTCTCGCGTCGAAACCCTGTACGGACTCTGACGGAGTGGTCTGGCATTTCTTCGGTTATGATGCGATGTTTCGTGATTGGGGTCTGCCGAATTTTCGATGACGATGAAAAGCAATCTTCGTATTGCAGGAGCATGGCCTTGAGCTGTTCTTGCTTATCGTTCGGAAGTCTGGGATTGACGTCGAAAGCTATGGGAGGGGCTTGGTTCCTCTGAGCAGGTTCCGCAGAATCGGCGAGGGCGAAAGCACTGGTGGCTTCGACAATTTCTTCGATGTATGCGACCGTTGTTCCTTTGTTCACATGTTTGTACTCATTGCTGAAATTCGTGAGCATAACCGTTGCTTTTCCTCCCCGCAGCTCTGCAATTCCTCTTGTGACGCAAATATTTTGGGTGACCAACAGATGCTGACTGCCTTCAACGATGCCTTCCAAGTCAGGTGATTTAGGAGCGCCGACTGAAATAATGGCGCTTGAGCGGGGCGGAATGGTGACTTGTTCTTCCAGCACATTCAAGGCATGGTGTCCTGACGGCGTGCGCGGCGGTAGTGCTTCTTCTGTGGATAACGTTATCGACATTGTTTTTAGGTTGATGACAGCACCATGGAGGCATAAGAAGTTCATGCCAAGGATGTCATCTCTCGAGCAACGCTATAGGACTACGAAGTCTGTAGGATAAATACGGCCGTTAATGGTAACTCTCGCTGTGCAGATTCCTGCAGGCGTTACGAAATGACCTCCGGCTGTGCGTATTTCAGGGCCTTTCCAAGCTGTCCTAACTTTCTTCAACTTCGCGGCAAACGACCCACTGATGACAGAATAATCGGCTCCAGTATCGACGAGAGCGGTCACACTGTGGCCGTCGATAAGAACGTCGAGGTCGCTAGTTCGCCGTCTCACATTACAGTTAGGGCGTGGCGTCGGGTCATGGCTGCGTCGGCTCGTTCCGCTGCTTCCATGTTGCGTCGTCAGGCCACCTTCGGTGAGTGAGCTTTCGCCGTCAGGGCTTTGCCTGGTTGGCGTTGTGTTCGAAAAGCTCCGTCGCGGCGTCGTCGTTGGAGGAGGATCTTCGGTAGTTCGTCGCACAGCAACCGCACCTCCACCGGTTGCTGCCCTTAGTTTCCCGAATACGGGCTAGGAGACCGGCCCCGCGTTGGGCCAGAGTACTGTCGGTGGTGCGGTGACGTGCGGCGGCTGGGCGACGGCGAACGCGAAAGGCTTCGTGGTGTCCACCGAGTTCCTGTCAGGTAGTCGGCAATGTCACGTGGTTGTTCTCCTGGCTGTGGACGCGGTGCATTGACGGCGAAGCCACGCAGTCCCATCTGTCGGTACTGGCAACGGCGGTATGTGTGTCCGGCCTCGCCGCAGTGGTAGCACAGTGGGCGGTGGTCAGGGGTGCGCCAAACGTCGGTTTTCCTCGGCGCACTGCGCAGGCCCGCTGGCGAACGGTAGGTCGTCGGTGGGGGTGGTGGCGGCGGTGGTCTCTGGCGACGGAAGTGCGACAGGGCGGCGTTTCGGCGTGGACAGAGAGGAGCATTGTGGCGTACTGCAGCGGCGTAGCTCATAGTTTCCGGCTCGGGCAGCGGTGCGTGAGGAATTTGAAGCGATTGCCAAACTTCTTCTCGCACAATGTCGGCAATTGAATCCATTTGAGGCTGCGCCGAAAGCAACAGCTTGCGCAGCTCTTCCCGCACGATCGCTCGGATCATTTCACGCAGGTCTACGGAGTTACTGGCTTGAGCAGCAGCACCGTCTGCAGTCAGGCAACGATTATACTGTCTGGTGCGCATGTCCAGGGTCTTTTCGATAGTGGTCGCTTCGGCTACAAATTCTTGGACGGTTTTTGGTGGGTTTCTCATCAGTCCCGCGAAGAGCTCGTGTTTGACCTCTCGCATGAGGAAACGAACTTTTTTCTCCTCAGGCATGTCTGGGTCAGCGTGACGGAATAGTCGGGTCATTTCTTCTGTGAAAATGGCGACATTTTCATTTGGTAGCTGAACCCAGGTCTCTAATAAAGCAGCGGCCCTCTCTTTGCGAGCGACGCTCGCGAACGTTTGCAGGAATGCGCCGCAGAAAACATCCCGCGTTCGGAGCATGGACTCCCGATTTTCGAGCCAGGTCCCTGCGGTGTCTTCCAAATAGAAGAACACACGACGCAGCTTTTCGTCATGGTCCCAGTGGTTGAGGGCGGCCACACGGTCGTATGTTTCTAGCCAGGACTCCGGGTCTTCGAACGATGACCCATGGAAAATTGGTGGTTCCCTGGGTTGATGCATGACCATCGTAGGCTGGGACGCTGCGGTTGTCATTGTCGCTGCAGTCGTGGTCATGGCCTTTGTCTTCCGCGCCTTGTCTTGTAGAAGCCGGCACTCCGGTGGTAGCCCTTGTTGTCAGCGGCTTGTTCGCTGCTCCTGGTTGGCGTCGGTAACTTCTCCGCGACGTGGGCTGGGTTCACGGCTTGACGGGGGCGTCCGGTACATGAACGAAGCAGCACCTCCACCAGATGTCACGGAGTCGTGACGTGGCCGAAGACAGGAGACTTCGTGTTGGAATTTAACTGTTTATTTGGGAGAACCTGTGCCCGGTAAAAGGAAAGTCCAATTACAGCAGCAGTTTCGCACAGATAGCAGTCTCGGACTGATAGCGGCGAACGGAGCGTCGGCCTTCGATCAACAACTGACAAGCGGCGAAGCGCGTCGGCATTTATACTCTTGCCGTCGATTCTTCTAGCGTTATCGCTGGCGGTGGCGTGGGTTTCGGAACAATCTGTACCGTTCGCAGAGTAGGCGTGATCTTATCGAAATGATCTACTACAGTCCGGAACCTTCTCGAAAACTGCAGGCGCGGTTTGCGCTGAGAATCGTGTAGTGTTTTGCGACGATAACAAAAACTTGGGAAATGGAACGTGGCAATATGATGTTGAAAACGGGAGCGGGTTGGATTTGTTCTGGTCGCTTGTGACAACCTTAAAAAAACGACTATGCTCCAGGGAAGCCAGTTTGAGAAGCCATGCTGTAGATATTTTAGTGATTGATTCAATCAGCTGGGTTTCGTCATGATTGTGGCATGTGAATATAATCATCTATAAAAATTGCTGAAAAGCTTTATTACTGCGAGAGCGTTAAAGAGCTCGTTTCACAGAAAACAACGGTGACAGCGTCAGTCTTGGCGTCGTTGGTTGCGAGCGAAAGGTCATCTTATGTGTGACCGAAAAATTGAGAACGATGCAAAAAAATAAATAAATGATAAAAAATCTTGAAGTGGAGGATGGATTGAATTCCGTTCGTTTGAGTGGCGAGCATATATATGTTTTTCAGCATGACAACGCCTCTGCTTGTGAAAACAGTGAAAGAACTTCCTCAGCCTGGAAATGCAGTGAAAGTATCTTTCGTGCTTCACAAACGCACACGTCCTCTACAAATGCTTCACAATGCAACATGAAACAAAGCAGTGATAATGCGTGGTACAAGCGTCCATTACCAACTGGCGTCAATATGTGTGATTAACATAATAGCTCTTTGGTTGAAACCTAGTACCCTACTACAAAAGGCACACTCACTAGTACATCTATTTTCTTGAAGTCATGTAGTCAGGGCATGGCAAATTCGAAAAGTTTTAATGCACTTAGTGTTTGAAGTACGCATTGTTAACCAAATGTCACTATCGCGTTTCCTAAATTTGAAGCTTTAGGTTTCCAAATTTATATATATCTATGACGAGGATAAATGCTTTCGTGATGAAATACTTTTAATTGAATGCCACGTTATGGAATATAATAACGTCCATTAGATATCAGAAGGTCTTCGTGAGAAAAATAGTTATGTGCGAAGAAGTTGTAAAATATAAAACGCTCTTACGTGCAAAACGTTGATACAACTACACATTTTCTTGGAAGTAATCAGATGTGCTTTGTTGAAATCTTTATATACCGTAATCAAAGGCTGGAATGCATTCTGTAGTTTGGACACGCCAATGTGTTACTATATTCATGTCACAGCAAGAAATTAATGTCATTCACAATTCACACAAGCACATACTGGCACTGGAACGCAATGACAAAGTTTGAAAAACAAAAAAAGGTTATCAATTTCATCTGATGGCATGAAGTACGTGCATGAAAAGACTGCATGCAAAAAGTGACGGAATTTTTTTTTCGACCTAATTGCGCCACATTATAATCGTAAAGAAACGCAGAGCAGCAACAATGCCACTGAGCAGTCTATTTTGCCCCTTTGTTAAACATTAAAGAACAATAAGCGTTTAGAACATTGTGTTAACGTATATCCCTTAACGCAGCTATTTTAAGCTTTGACATTAGTTCAAACACATAATGAGTTACTATGTTCCTCAATCCACAATCTACGTGTTGTAGGGTACCTTTGCGATGGATTAACTCCATCACAGACTACAGAGCTGTCTTATGCACTGATTTTCCAGTGCCAAAAGGGTGACGATAGTCACTTGTCCCGAGTATTATCTCTTCCCGAAGGTTTTTCCACCCTGCCTCGGTTTCTCAAGCCTGCGCTGTTAGGTATACGCTTAGCGTGTATGGAATAAGTGTTACAGCCTTCGAAATGATTATGTAAGCAGGTGAAATGCACGTCAAAGGCTACTTCACAAATGCGTCACAGAGTTTACGCTACAACAACAAATTCTCCGAAAAGGTGAAACATATTGCCGAACTGAGCAGAGTTCTCATGTACTTGGTCAAGCGCTTACGTGGTTCATTACTGGCCATCACTGCGAATGCCACTCTGGCTTAATGCTACTCACGCTAGGCTTTACGGGTGGATGATGCACAAGTGTATTCAGGTGTTGGCGCATATATAAGGTGCTCTTACTCATGTCATGTAGTTTACACAAGAATGTGTGCCTCTGAGGCAGTTGATGGAAGTAAGCATAACATAAGGAACAAAATGCCGGATACATATATATTCTCCAATCTAAGCATACTCTTAAAATATCTGATAGTGTCGCTTCTTACTTGCATTGTGTTCACTTTGCTAGCACTCATGGCAACTGTTCTCCTGAGCTAACTGTTGCAACTAGAAAGCCCAAGGGGGGTGTTCTAGATCATTTCTTGATTCAAGTGTATAGAAAATATATTGAAGCTATAACTGTACATATTTTGCTCATTTTCAGCACATCATTGCGCCCTCCCTTAGGAAAGTACTAATATGGTTAATGAAGCAAAAGTAAAGTATTTGAGAGGTGTTCTTTTGTAAAGAATTCAGATGCGTAGCAGCAATATTGTACTTTAGAGCCTAGACGCAAATATTTCTATTGCAAATACAATAAAGGTAAATGTCTACAGTGGTTTTTGTGAACCATAGAAAAAATGCATATTTAAACAAGCATCGAATTGTCTATGAGTATGTTAATATAAACAGGAAAGTAGTAGCAATGGTGTAGCATGACACCTATTGTAAGAGATAGTTAAGTGAATATATGGTTCACGTGATTATATCATGTCGTGTTTTGTGAAAAGTACACGAATAATTACCTAAAGCTTTTCACAACTTCATTTTATGGAGAGCTATTCGACGACATGATTGGAATCTTGCGTGCGAAGAAGGTCAAATAATTTGCCGTGGTTTACCTTACGTTAATCTTGAGGGAGTTTACTTAGTTCTATGCGTAAATTTCACTCTGCGTTATTCACTAGGCTACCAAGGTCAGTTCTATAAGTCCTTTAAAAAAAGTCCTACTATCAGCCTATATAATGTTCTTGGCGGACTAAGTGAAGCGGCTTATCTCAACAATATGAAGTTTAAAGACAAAGGGTAGCAAGACCTTTCCTTGCGAGATGCCTGCTTTAGTGTGTTTTCTTGCTGATTATTTGGCTTTGATCACAGTAAATCGAGTTTGGTGTTTTAAGTACGTCGTGATTAATCTGTGCGCTATCGCCTCTGACACTTTGATGATCCAACCTTTGTATAAGAGTTTTATTAATAATTAGATGAAATGGCATTGAAAGGTGTCGTGTTACTTTTATGTTACTTTTGTGCTATTAGCGCCAGCTTGGAAGACTGATTTTTTTTCGGAAGCATACTTTTTTGAACTGGTCACGTTAGCTTTGCAGTAACAAGAGGTGAAACGTTTAAAATTTATTTTCTCCAGACCAGTTCAAACGCAGGTATGATCGATTTAGAATGGTAGTTCAACGTGTCATTTTTAGAACACATTTATTGGTAACTGTTGCTTCTACTATCTGCATGTTTGGCAGAAAACGCCTTGTGTAAAAACATACAGGTTAAAGTATGGGTAAAAAATGGTGCTAGTGCGTCAAAAACATAGTGACGCGTATTTGCATATGGACAAAAATGATGATGGGGGCATTTAGCCGACACCAGGTAGTGGGCCTCTGTGTTTGCTAGAGAACGAAAAAGTCAATATTGCGGAGAACTGGAAAATATCACGTATTACTTTTTGTCATGTGCAAGATATTCTCGTATCAGAACTCAACATCTAATTACATCTTTTACAGAAATAGGCTTGACCGTAGCGGAGAAAAATGTTTTAAGCTTCGGTGCCTCAGGATTGGGACACTTGCACGAGGATGCCTTTGATGTCTCGTGTACATAATTAAGGTACAACTTAAGTTTTCATAGTTATTCCCATCAGGTTATTACGGAATTTCACAGCTTACCTAAAATAACATTTAGCAGCCTCTACGTTGCATTCTTTTCCAATACCTCGAATTTGGTACGTGCCATGCATCTAGGTTTACAAGACAAGCACATTACCATGCATCTAGGAAATCAAAGCAAACCAAAGGCTCAGCCATTGAGAAAATGCTGCTTTCGCTGTCTCAAGGCGTACCTGTGCTTTGTTCACACTGTACCACGACATTGGTGAAGGTGATAGGCTGCAACCCTACCCGAAGCTCCACACTCCCACTGGGAGCCGTTAATCCGGTCCAGATGCGTTGTCACCTTTTGCAACTTCTGTGCATCGCTTTAGTCGACGGTTGCGAGGCTTCGCGCCAGAGTTCACTCCCTCACCGGAACATCCCAGGCACCGCTGAGCTCAATAAATGGCGAACGCAAGCCTGAAACAGGTGCCTCAAGGCAGTTTTCCGACGTGCGAGAGAAATAGGCGGAGGTGACGTCAGGGAGCAAAGTTGCAGGCCACGAAGATGACGAAAACAAGCCTCCACTGCATGTCGTCCCACAGCCGATAAGCAATGAAAGCGATGTAATTGTGACTGCCAACCTCAGTATTCTTCTTGATGGTCAGGAAGTGACAGATTTAGTCGACACTGGTGCCGACTTCTCTGTTATCAGTCAGGACCTCGCCGACAGCCTCAAAATAGTGAAGACGCCGTGGACGGCCTCTCATACAAGAACGCCAGGGGACCAGTTATTGATGCCCTCTGGAAGATACCCAGGAAGAAGTGACATCAGAGATTCTCCTTTCACTGCATCGTTCGTCTTCAGCGCCGCATGCTGCAGAGATGTAATTCTTAGCGTTAATATTTGACGAGAATACGGCGCCATTGTCAAAATTTCAGAAAGTTTGATTACTTTTTGCAACAGTTAGTACTTTCCTAGTTTTCCAGTAGCGAAACCAATCCAAGTGCGTCTTACTGATTACGACGTGGTCCTCCCCTCTAGTGTAGTATCGTGCATTGGACGTGACGCACGAAGTACACATGGCACAGCACCGAAGCAACGGCAACCAAGAAGTATGCATTAGCTGGTAGCTAAGCAGGAACTCCCTTTATGTACACAAGCATGCTCTTACACATATTGTTACACATGCCTGGGAAGAAAACGAAGATGGGTGAACATGCTGGCTGCCCCAAGCTGGAGGAAAATAGAAGACGACCGGAAGGATACGCTGCTAGTGGTACTGCCAGATATATCCAATTCTTTCTCCCCCTTCCTCATTCTTGTTATTTGTTTTATATAATTTGGTTTATCGCATTCTTCTGCAATTTTTCACGTTTTTTCAAAGGAGCAATATTATTGCTCCTATCTAGTTTCTCTTTATTTTTTTAGCAAGCGGTGTAAAAATAGATCTAATATGAGGTACAGTGTGGCCAATCCCCCGTGTGGGTATGAGCCAAGATCTCCTAGGAGCCAAGACAAGACAAGACAAGAAGACGACGACACTGCGATCATCAACTTGGTGGCCACTCTGGCGCTTCTCTTTGCTACCAAAATAAACGGCCCCCTTCAGCCGTATACGTCCTGGTCCTCCTTGTGCGTAACAGATTGGTGGAAGCGTGCTGGGTAAGACAAGCCCAACGACGGGAGCTTCACTACCTGGACTACGCCGCAGCCGCCGCCTTGCCGGATTCCCGCCTGCGCCGATCGTATTGGCCCAAGATCAGCCATCTAACGCTTCAAGGCCAACTCCAATGGGTTCCATGCGCTACTATCGAGTCCCGCCAACCTTCGGAGGAAAATCGGGAGAGGATGTTGACGCGTGACTCGTCCAGTACAAGCTAGTCAGCAAGTCCAACGGCTGGGATGCCGCCACTCAGCTTAGCAATGCGGTCTTTTGCCTTACGGATACTGCGCTCGTGTGGTACGAAAATTACGAGGACACACTGACGACGTGGGACGTTTTTGTTGCAGAGCTGAAAGCGTGTTTCGGCAACTCGAGCGTCAAAAGGAAGCGGGCAGAGCAGACATTGTCTCAACGCGCGCAGCTTCCAGGTGAGACATTTACTACGTATATAGAGGATGTGCTGAAGCTCTGCAAGGTGGTCAATGATTAGATGTCAGAAGACGACAAAATAGGGCATTTGCTGAAAGGCATAGCCGAAGATGTCTCTAATTTTCTCATTGGAAAAGAGCACCTGAGCTCGGTGTCCAACGTGATTCGGCATTGCAGAACTTTCGAACAGCTGAAAATGCGCAGGATTGCTCCAAAGTTCGGCCGGCTCACAAATGTTACAACGGTTGCCATCATCGACACGAGCACCTGCCCAGACCTGTCCTCGACGATTCGAAAGATTATTCGCGAAGAACTTTTCGCTATAGAGAACAGACGTATTCAGCAGTTGATCACCATTCTGTAAACGACCAACATTCGATATATCTGCCACGTGAAGCTGTGACTGCGCCGCCGCCTTCTACGACCCCTTGGCAATCGATGGTTAGTGCAGCAGCTGTTGAGTACAGCGCACGCCCACAGCCAAGGAGAGCACCACGCTTGCCAGCTTCTCGCCATGACCGACGCCCCCAGCGTCCGCCTTCTTCGCGACGCCCGGTCTATTCCTATGATATACGGAACGAACGGACCCACTGCGCCAGGGAAGACGATGTTCGATTCATCGACGAACAAAGAGTTTCGACCTCTCACAGTTTGCTACTCCTGTGGTGTACCAGGACATATTTCGTGATTTTGCAACCGTCGACGTGTAGCCCCACGATATGGCTACCCACCACACTTTGCACGGCCTTCCGAATGACTTCGCGATGACCCGTGAGCAACGTACTATGGCCCACCACAACACTTCACACGATCGTCTGATCGACCGTACGACGACCCTAAGGCAACACACCTGCTGCCTCGCGACGACTACTGGACACGCAGCTTCCGCAACCACTCCCCTACATCTGACAGGAGCTTGACGCCTCCACCGTTTTGTGCTCCCCGTTCTCCTTCACCATGGCGTCGCAACACGTCTCCTTTGCCACAGGAAAACTAGCAAGCGCGGCTGATTGAGGTGAGGTCTCCGGAGACGTGCTAATATCACAAATACCTCCTGTGCTGATGCTTAAGGACAAAGTATGTATTTTTGTTGACGATGTGCCTGTGATGGCTTTGGTGGATACGGGGGCAACCATTTCGGTCATGAGTGCGTGTTTTAAAGATACCTTGGGGCGGAAGGTTTTATTCAAGTGGAATCAAGCTTCGAAGTTTTGCGGAGTGAGTGGTGAGGCACTGCATCCTGTTGGTGTGTGTCAAGCTGACTTTTTTCTCGGAGGCCGCGTTATTCCAACGGAGTTCGTGATTCTTCCGCGGGCGACACATGATGTTATTTTGGGTATGGACTTTTGAGGGAGTGTGGTGCGACTGTCGACTGCCGCACAGGCACAATAGTCTTGAGTGATCACGTTCCACCAGCAGTCTTGGAAAACCCTGTGGATGATGAGACGGCATTGTGTGTCTGTGGGGACACTATCATGCCACCGTCATCAACCGTTCGTGTAGCTGTTGGTTGCAGTGACAGCTATTCCGTCAACTTTGATGCCAACGTAGAACCAGTGTACACCAACTGCATGAAAAGAATGTGTTGATCCCACAATGTGTGGTGTCGATCAGACGTGGACACGCTGGTTTATGGACTGTAAATTGCTCTACATTACCCTTGATGTTACCAGATGGTCTAAAGTTAGCCGTCGTCAGTGGACAATACGAGGCCTTACTGGTGACCGAGCTTAGAGATGCGCCGGAAGAGCATCGTAGTCACAGTTTTGAAACGGCTCTTCTGTCAATGGTGAATAAGTCGCTGAGCACAAGTGAACGCCGAACATTGGTCAATGTACTTTCGAAGCACGTCTCTGAATTCGACTTTACGCAGAAAGACAAAGCGTCCCTAATCCCTGCTTCTCGGACATGTCACACTATCAACACGGGTTCGGCCAATCCCATTAGACAAAAGCCATACCGTGTTTCGCCATCCGAGTGGCGGATTATTAATGAGCAGGTGAACCAAATGATTGAAAACGGTATCATTCAAGAGTCGGTAAGTCCATGGGCAGCTCCAGCAATTCTCGTTGAAAAGAAAGACGGATCCTGGAGATTTTGCGCCGATTATTGCCGATTGAATGCTGTAACAAAAAAGGACGTGTACTCACTTCCACGTATTGATGATGCCATATACTGTCTGCATTCGGCCTCTCACTTTTCCTCTGTAGACTTAAGATCGGGCTACTGGCAAATTCCCATGCATCCTGAAGATAAAGAAAAGACAGCCTTTGTAACCCCTGACGGCCTTTTTGAAATCAACCTGATGCCAATTGGACTGTGCAACGCACCGGCAACGTTCAAGCGATTTACGGACAGCGTTCTTCGTGGCTTGAAATGGAGCGTTTGCATGTGCTATCTCGACGACGTCGCCATCTTTGGCCGCACCTTCAGCGAACACAATTCACGTCTGGATACTGTACTGACTTGCATAGGAAACGCTGGCCTTGTTCTTAACTCAAATAAATGCCGCTTCGGAGACCGACAAACCCTTGTTCTCGGACACCTAGTCGATCAGGAGGGCATCCGTCCAGATCCCCAGAAGACAGCAGCCGTTGAAATGTTCAATGTGCCGCAGTCTGTGAAGGAGCTCCGCAGTGTTTTGGGGCTTTGCGTATCCGCTGACATCTTTGCTACGGAAGAATACTCCCTTCAAGTGGACTCCGGAGTGCGACTCCTCTTTTCGTCAACTGAAGTTCCTCCCGACGTCGCGGCCTGTTCTTCAACACTTCAACCCATCAGCTCCAACCGAACTGCACACAGAGGCCAGCGGCATAGGAATTGGTGCCGTCCTAGTTCAACGCTATGGTAACCGCGAGCACGTGATTGCTTACGCAAGTCGCTCCTTGTGTAGGCCCGAGCAGAATTACACTGTCACAGAACAAGAATGCCTCGCGGTAGTATTTGCGATTCAGCGGTTTCGGTCCTACCTATATGGACGTCCTTTTACAGCGTCACCGACCACCACTCATTGTGTTGGCTCGTCAACCTTCGGGATCCTTGCGGCCGTCTAGCGTGCTGAGCACTTCGGCTCCAAGAGTATAACTTCATAGTCTCGTACAAAAGCGGTCGACGACACGCCGACGCAGATTGCCTTTTGCGCACGCCACTGAGCACTACAGAGTGTGACGCCGATGACCTCGATCACCTCGCAGCTTCTGTGTCACCAAAGTTTGCCGACCTCAGTACTTGCAGAGATAAACAGCGAAAGGCCACCAGGCTAACATCGCTTTGCACAGCTCCTATGGCATGCCACTTCTGTGTACGCAACGGACTTCTATATAAGAACTTTTCCAGCACAGGCGCACGTTTCCTCCTGGTAGCGCCAGAAAGCCTTCGGACGGTGATTTTAGGTGCTATGCACGACGATCCTACGTCCAGACATTTAGGTTCTGCGCGGACGCTTTACCGTTCTAAGGAACGCTTTTATCGGACAGAAATGCGACAGTCAGTCGAGGCGTATGTGGCCAGCTGCACACAGTGTAAACGCCACAAACTCCCATATACTGCTCCGGCTTGTCTTCTACAGCCCTTGCCACCTCCAAGCAAACCTTTCCAAAGGTGGGCATTGGTCTCGTGGGCCCTTTTCCAAAGTCGGCTAAGGGCAATCCCTGTATAATTGTATGTGTCGAGTACCTCACGCGCTACTGCGAGACGGCGGCCATACCAACCGCAACTGCCAGCGACGTCTCTGTGTTCCTGCTGCATCACGTTATCTTACGACATGACCCACCTCACATGATCATCAGTGACCGTGGGCGATAATTTACGACAGATATAGTAGAAAAGCTGCTTCGAATGAGTGAGTCCCGCCTTCGTCGCTCGTCGCCATACCATCAGCAAACAAATGGGCTCACGGAGCGCACCAACCGAACAATTGTAAACATGCTGTCTATGTATGTGGCATCCGACCACAAGAACTGGGATGACGTGCTATCATTTATAACGAACGCGTTCAGCACCGCTAAGCACGAGACAACAGGCTATATCCCCTTTTTCCTAATGTAAGCACGACCGCCACGGCACGCACTCGACACAGTTTTCCATTCTCAGCGCACGAGAACCTCTCAGTCACTGAAATCCTCTGTCTTGCAGAAGAGGCGCGTCGTATTACTCGTCTGCGCACTTTGGCATCACAGGAAAAATTGAAGGTACGCTATGACGTCCGCCACCGGCCTGTAACTTACCATCCAGCCGACTTAGTGTGGCTCTGGACTCCGGTACGAAGACGCGGGTTATGCCAAAAGTTCTTGGCCACATACGACGGACTGTTTGTCGTTCTCGACAAAATGACGGGAGTCATATACACAATAGCTCACCTCACAAGAAGTGGTAGAAGAGCCGCTAATACCCAAGCAGTCCATGGCGCTCGACTGAAGTTGTGCACACCAAGGTGAATCAGTTGCCTCGCCCGGCGGGCTTCGTCTGCGAGGGGAGCAATGTTACGCATGCCTGGGAAGAAAACGAAGATGGGTGAACATGCTGGCTGCCCCAAGCTGGAGGAAGAAAGAAGATGACGATCAACCTGTTGGCCGCTCCAGCGCTTCTCTTCGCTACTAAAATAAATAGCCCCCTTCAGCCGTATACGTCCTGATCCTCCTTGTGCGTAACAATATGTACAATGCCCTGTAGGGGCCAGCCAACCAGTTCTAAAACCGGAACCGAAACGATGACACCACATCATCCCCCACTTGAAGCGACGATGTGGGGTCCTCCACGCAACCAACGCACAATAATAGAATGATCAGAATACTTAAAGAAGCAAGAAAACGTACAGCAGTGGGAGTATAGTAACAGCGATCCCACGAATATACAATGGTAATGCACTTTTGAGAAGGAAACTCATCATATCATCATCTCCACCTTGAAAAGAAAGCATGGGGGGGAGGTAACACTTAACACAAGCACACACTGCACGTAGCACAACGAAGGATACAATGTACAGCAAGCACGCTGTCAAACCCCGCAAGTCACATGAAAGAAAAAACAGCGCGAAATATGCCAACCATCAACCCCTCTTCCGCGCCAGGATGTTCGCATAGTCACTGCGATGTTTAAGTGTATGTCACCGACGCCTCTAGCGGTGCCATTTCATCGACAGGCGTCTAAACTGTCACCGCCCAAAGCAGTCTAGTAAAGCAAACGAATAGGCCCATGAGCTCTGTATTATGGTTACTTTTGGCATAATCGAGGCTGGAACAGGCAGGTTAATAACGGCGCTCTGATGAAGCATGGCTCGGCGCCACCTATGCGAAACCCGCGCCGAGAGCAGGAACGTACACGACTTGGCTAGACGCGACCAGCGGAAGCACTTCGGCAGCACGTACAATAGAGACTGATTCTGAAATCATGGCTGCAACGCTTGGCGGATGCACCTCTAGTGGACACTGAATAGAGACAGTCTCCCGAAGATGATCACCAGTCTGAAGAAGTACAGCTGGAGCAGGAAGAGCAGCATGCAGAACGGGAGACGGCACAAGGGAAGAATGGACAGCTGATGCAGGAAGAGTATGGTCAGCAGTGGCAGACCGGATCGGAACAGCCATCCCCGCAACAGTACTTCCAGTCGAATCAGGTGGAACTATGGTACGCTCAACTTCAGACAACATGGCAGGACCAGGTGCCTCAGGAGCACAACCAGCTGGGACGTTAACAGGTGCAACACAAGTGAGTATGCTCTCAGTCCGAGCAGGGATTGTTGCTGCATGTGAAGTTGCTTTATAGCCCGGTGGAATTTGCGAATATTTCGCAGACCTCGGAGCAGCCAATGTCACAGCAGGATTGGTACCATAATGCTATAGCAGTATGGTTCCAGGAGAATGAACGCCGTGGCGTTGATGCTGGCATCACATAATCCAGTCGGCATGCAGAGCAGACAGCTGCTGCAACGCGTGGTTGACACGCTCCTCTTCCCTGACATGTTCCAATGCCGCCTGGACTGTGAAAGCGTGCCTTATCTGAACGAATGACCTAAGCAGGTCGGGGTCACGCTGGCCGTTGAAACTCTGGTCCTGTACCATTGTCTCTACTGCGGCGCCGGAATCGCAGTTGTTGGCCAACAGCCGCAGTACTAGAATGAATTGGGCGAGAGTCTCGTCCGGTTCTTGAACTCTCTGCCGGAATCGGGCCTATAGGCAGAAAGCGCCTTCAGGCGGCGCGAAGTATGCGTCAAGGACGGCTAAGGCCTGCTGGTGTGCGTCACATATTGTCATCTTCTGAAGCCTGGGCGCCGTCAAGAAGCGTGTGCTCGTCAGCAGCTTTGTAGTAGTTGTAATGCCTCCACTCCAAGCGCGTTGAGCAGCAGCGCTTTCTTTGTGTCTGGCGTAGCTTCCGGGGCCACCGCGTCGACGTACACTTGCAGGATGCACAACCAAGGGTTGCAGGGAACAGAGGCACGCCAGGGCATTGCAGGAAGGAAGGTGGTGAGATTGTGGGGAACATGCTGCTGCCGAGACAGACTGGATGCGGAAGAAATAAAATTGGAGCAAACCCACAAGTGATGGTCTGCACCCTCCACTCTCAGATGTCACGAACAGGTGATCCGCAAAACTGAACTATTGGTCAACTGTATTCAAGGCGCTGAACACGGTAGCACTAGAAGAAAATCTAGTATCGTTCGTAGGACGTGGCGCACGCAGAACACACGGCATGGTGCGGAAGCACCGGCCATCAAGAAGTGAGCAGGAGCCGGTAGCAACGCAGAAACTCCCTTTTTGTACACAAGCATGATATTATAAACATATATACAACGCTCTCTAGGGGCCAGCCAACTGGTTCCATAACCGGAATCGAAACAACGACGTTACACCTTACACCCGCGTTATGCTCGCTTGTTTTCGTGGTCGCCGTTGCTCAGTTTCACGCCGAAAGAGTCGCAGATCAAATAAGCTCGCTTCTCTTATCCTGTGGTATTTCTGTCGCACGAGGTGTCGCCAGCGTGGCTGCTGGACAGATTGACTTGCTGCAGACCAATTTTAGGGCTGAGTGCCGAAACCTTCCAAAGGGCATGGCTGTCGCTTACTTCGACGATGTCATAGATGCTGAAGGCTGCTTGGCGTTAGTCGGCGAGAAGCTAAAACTCGATTCAGCGCCTGTTTTGCACGTTAGCATTACTTTGCCGAAAGACGAGAAACACAGACTTCATGAGCTATTGGCCGAATTCCAAGACTGCTTTTCGACAACATGCAGAGTTGGCCGTATGCCTCCAGCCAAGCATCAAATAAATAATTACTGAGGAAACGGCGATACCTATTCGCCAGAACCCCTATCGAGTGGCTCCGAAAGAACGTGATGCGATACAACAGCCGATACAGATTGCTTTAAGATGACGTGATTGAGCCTTCAAAGAGCTTCTGGGCACCGGCTGTGGTCTTCGTTAAGAAAAAAGATGGAAGCCACACCTAGGCGTGGATGACCGGAATCTTAGTCAGGTTACCTAGAAAGACGTATGTCCATTACCCCACATTGACGACTCTCTCAACGGACTTCGACATGCTCGATACTTCTCTTCAATGCACTTGCTTGGCAAATCGAAGTAGACCGGAGAGACCACGACAAAACCGCTTTTGTGACACCAGGTGGGTTATATGAATTTAAAGTCTCGCCATTCGGTTTCTTCTCAGCCCCTGCTACCTTTTAAAGACTCATGGATGCCGTGCTTTCCGAGTTAAAGTGGAAAACCTGCTTAGTATATCTGGACGATGTAATAATAATAATAATAATAATAATAATAATAATAATAATAATACGTTTATTTCCTCATCATTGTGTACATGATGACAGGGGCCTGCAGTAAAAGCTGCAAAATCCGAGGATCGTTCCAATGAAAACTAAAAAAAACAGCTTGACTGCACAGTAATGTTCTCCACATTGTTTTACGAGCATATTGAAAAGCTTTAGGTGGTCTTACAAGCCATAAGGTCCGCAGGCCTGACAGTGAAGCCTGAAAAGTGCCATTTTTACTACAATAAGCTACAATATCATGGTCACTACGTGGCCAGGCCGCGGCGGTTTATTGGATATTGTACTCGGCTTCTGATCCGCAGGTCGCGGGATTGAATCCCGGCGGCGGCGGCTTCATTTTTGATGGGGCCGAAACGGTGTATGCCCGTGTGCTCTGATTTGGGTGCACGTTAAAAATACTCTAGATGGTAAAAGTTTCAGGAGCCCTCCACTAAGGCGCTTTTTATATATGGTGGTTTTGGGACGTTAAACCCCACCTATCAATCAATCAATTGGTCACGTCGTCAGTCATGCAGGTGTTCGTTTCTATCCTGAAAGAATTGCACCCCTTGCACAGTTCCCTGTGCCGACTGATAAAAAGGCTGTCAGACGCTTTCTCGGCCTCTGTCCAATTAGGGACACTTTATTGCGGACTTTGCGCGCATTACATCACCGTCCACTCGCCTCACGAAAGAAGACGTTACCTTTGAGTGAACAACGAGGAGGAAGCTACTTTTAACGATCTTCACCAGCGGCTACAAACACCTCCAGTCCATGTCCACTTCAACGATAGAGCCCCTACGATGCTTCACACCGATGCTAGCAATCAAGGTCTGGGAGCTGTGCTTGTGCAACAACAAGAGGGCACAGAAAGAGTAATTGCCCATGCAAGCAAACGCTAACACGCGCTGAGGCTACTTAGTCCACGACATTGAAGGAATGTCTCGGCGTGGTATGAGCGGTTACAAAA
Organism: Rhipicephalus microplus; assembly: GCF_013339725.1. Lineage (NCBI taxonomy): Eukaryota > Metazoa > Arthropoda > Arachnida > Ixodida > Ixodidae > Rhipicephalus > Rhipicephalus microplus. The sequence continues at coordinate 11,990 of NW_023612867.1, read as the reverse complement.
TTTTGCTCAAATTTTGCTCAAAAGAAACAACCCGCATGACCCCGTTCAGCCTTCTTCATGGACGGGAAGAAGGAACCATATTAGATGCGATGTTACTGCAGAAAGGTGACATCGACCCACACGCCAACACGTTTACGGAACGCGCGGAAAAGCTAGGCAACTTGAACGTTTACAGATCCGTCAGCAGCAATAGTACAATGCAGGCCGCTACAGTGCTAGCCGCAAAACAGTCGTCTACCAATCTGGCGACAAAGTATGGCTTTGCACGCCCGAACTGGAACGAGGACTTTGCGAAAATTTCTTCTGAAGAAACTTTGGACCATACGAAGTGCTTTGACAACTGAGTGATGTCACTTACGAAGTCGTTCCTGACAGCTCGTATAGTGTGAGGCATCACCAGTACCATCCCGAACTCTTTCACGTAGTGCGCGTGAAGCCTAGCGTCAGCGAGTAATTGCGTGAGACGTTTCTTTAACAAAAACTGCATTGCTGACTTTGCATCGGGGCGATGCTTTTTGAGAGGGGAGCAAATGACGCGCGTTTACATGCGTGCGAAAACGATGATGGGGGGATTTAGCGGACACCAGGTAGGGGGCCTCTGGCTTTACTTGAAAACAAAAAAAGATGGCCTTACAGCTCAGCTGTTGAAAGCCCGTTGCTTTCGCTGTCTCAAGGCGTACCGGTCTTTTCTTCGCGTTGTACTACGACAATATTGAACAAGTCTCATTTGAATATTTCCCACATCTGTGGCAGTGCCCTTACTAAGTGTGAAAATGGCGCTAATGTTTCGCTGTCTGAATCTGGATGAAATTTTTTGGTTAGTTGGATTTATCACTACTCCCAAGTGTTTCGCGAACTGGTAAAAATAGGTTAAAGGCGTCAGCCAGAGAAGAGCTCTGAATTTCGATCCCATCTTAATACTTTTCGTTGTTGCATTCGGTGCTTTATCTCACGTGCTGTTAAAAGTCTTCCGCATGTTTTCTTTAGGCGTTTGTGGTGAGTTAGATGGGTACGAATTATGTACGTTTTTTTTCTCCAATGATATAAATGTTTTATTTTTTTCTTGTGTTTGAGCTGTTACCATTGCCTCATTGTTGGCTGCGCGCATGTAACATTTCACTGTTCGCATTCTTCTCACGGCCTGAGCTGCATTATTTTTTGTTTCTACCAACAACATTGGGCATCGAGACAATGCTTTTTTGTGTATGTGAAGGGAGACATCTTGCCACCTGCGTTTAGTAGCGGTTTGTATGCAAAGGAAAACGCACATGCCACTAAAGAAAGAGGTGCTCGGGGGTCTATGCTCTGCGAGTAAGCCCAACCGACGTGCTTGGTGAGCCGTGTTTCTAAGCGTTTTATAAACAATGCATGGACATCTGGAAAGACTTGATAATACAAACAGCCGAATATAAAACATTCATAAGTGTGTGGAAAGGGAGATTCTAGTCCACGTTACAGAAATTTTGGTGACAACCAAACTTGTCCCACCAAGAGCAAATTCAGCCAATCCAGCCAGTTAATTTTGAACTTTTAGAGGAGCGAAGGTGCTCTATACCGTTTGTGTTACTTTTTCGACGAAACAAAAAGCCAGAAACAATGTACTGTACTTTTGCACTATTTAGGGAGGCTTTGTTCGTTGAAAGTTTCCCAAAGGACACAAAATAAAGCACTACCTCTGCATTCATTTGGAATCATCTTTTTAGTAATAAAAAATGCTGCTCCCTTTGCATTATCGAATTAAGGCTGAGAAAAACTATTTTACAGTGATTCAGATAGACAACGTACACGCGACCTTTTTCGGGAGACTATTTCCGAGTACGCAGGTTTCGAACGTTTAACTGTATGGCGCCGACGCCTCTAGCAGTGCCATTTCAACGACAGGCGTCTGCGACACGACCTGTGACACGAGCTCTGTCCTAGGAGAACTTAGCTAGCCACAGCTTTCTCGAATGTCTTGACAATGCTGCAGTTGTCTCTATTCTTGTAAAAACTGTTCGCTCATGATGTTTTTGCTGTGGTAACAAATCTGCAATCAAGCAAATCCTGGCTAGACGAGTGGTTGGTACACCAGTTTTCAGATTGTGGGTTCGAGGGTTAGAATCTAGCCTCACATAAACGGCTCTCCTTCCTCTCCAAGTGCTTTATCATCATTTCTAGTTCTACGTTATACCCTATTCTCTTTTTTGATATCGCTCGGTACTCTTGCCGCCATTAAGAGATAATCGATGTCACACCGGCGAAACTAGTGCTTGTGTTAAGAGAGTGAAACAGCAGAAGACTTCTCTTTATTTCCTTAAAGAACCCTCAAGAGGATATTACATTAGAAGTGGGTATACAGTATAGATAGGTCATTTCACTCGGTAAAAAAGTTTGTTACATTGTCCAAGAAGTTTGGCGGATTAGTAGTGGTTGATATGGTGTGGAAAAGGCCATTGGATTCTGTTGCTGCCCGGGAGAAAAATGAAGAGGAAAATGTAAGGGTGTGAGTACGTGGGCGTGGCACTTGCATTTCAAGTCCATGGCGATGAGGTATGTGCGTAAGGTGAACTATGTAAGGTGGATGACAGAGATCACTGTAATAAAAATTGTGGACTAAAAATAGCGTGACAATGTGACGACGAAGACAGAGACGAAGACGAAGAAGAAAGTGAATCGTGAGGAGGATTTATCTGTGCCTTACAGCTCAATGTAAGACATTTAAATGACCAGTTAGCAGATTATCTAGCTCACCTGGAGATAAGCAATATCATAGCGACTGATGCATCTGTGTCAAAAGAAAAGGCTGGGGTTGGCATCTTTTCTCCTTCTTTGGACTGGTCCTTTTCGATTCGACTCCCAGATTATACCCCGGTATTCATTGCAGATTTATTGGCCATTCTTCTTGCCCTACGCAAATTACCCTCAAGCGAATCATTAGCAGTTATCATTAGAGATTCGTTATCAGTTTGTAATGCACTTTCTGCGGCAGTAAATTCAAAGCTGATGAATACGTTTCGGCATTTAGTGCCGAAAAACGTAAAAAAAACTGCATTTGCTATGGGTACCAGGCCACCACGAGTTATATTTGAACGAAAAGGCGGACTCTTTAGCAGCAGTATCCCTGGGTGGGCCCACCATCCCAGTTTTGCCAGATACGGCTTACGTAACCGCGCTAAGGTTCCGAAATGCTTGCCTGCAATGGGAAGAAGGTAATTTCGATAAATTCAAAGATTTCGAGCATTTGAGCTATTGCTGGAATAAACAGTGGTATGTATCTCGCCAGTTAGAGGTGAATTATACTAGATTGCGCTGTGCAGTTCCACAACTAAATTATTGCCTTAATAAAGCTCGGCTCAAGGCGTCACCGCTATGCATTTGGTGCAACGAAACTGAAACAATTGAACATTTCTTTTTATTCTGTCATCGTTATTTTCATCAGAGAAAAAGATTTTTAGTAGCCCCATTACAAAAGCTAGAAATACAAGTAAATCTATCAGTAATTTTATCACTTGGTATGGTTACTGCCACAGGGACGTATGCTCCACTGTGTTTGATTACATCAACGCAACTAAAAGATTACCATGCTAGTGAACCCCTACCTTTACAGATCTTTAGTTTATAATTCGTAGTTATGTCTTTCAAAAACAAAAGATGGTTTGACCACTTGCTCAGCAAACACTTTTGTTTTTTGGGGGTAATAATTTAAGCTACTTTTTCAGATTGGCTTCGTTTTCATTTTAGTTTCATTTAAGTATCCTGCCGCCCGGTTCTTGGCCCATCCCTCTTTGTGGGTAAGCGCCATCCTTCAGAGGTCATCAGCATCAGCATCAGCATATGTGCCTGCCATTTTGTCCTTTGAAACTTTCATTTCGGGGTTCCTTAATGCGACATTATGCGAAGCCACCTGAAATATATTGATGAAACTAATAGGTTGATCAAATACCCTGTTCTATTATCGTAACGTGTCTACAGAATTATATACGTATAAAACAAGATTATTTCTATATTTTAAGAATAAGTGTGTTTCTCTATTTAATTACTTACAAGCGTTAGATCAAGCACCACGATTGCTTAGGTCATCAGTAGTCGTTCTACTATATCTTAATTATTCTAAATGTTAACAGTTATTTTTAAGACCACTCGATTCTTGGCCAATCCCCCATTGTAGGTATGCGCCATGGACAATAGGTGAACTAGAACAAGAATAAGAAGAGATATGAAACAGATATGAAACAAATATAGAGCAAGAACAGATATGGAACCAGATATACGAACTAATAAACATGCCATATTTCCTATCTTCACTGATCTCAAGTCCAAATCTAAACGGAATGAATCAACTATTTCGCGTGAAGATGCCAACAAGGGCGCGACATGCGCCTCTGCGGTGCGCCCAACACCAGTGGTCAGTTGAGGGTACTACAATGGAACTGCCGTTCTACATTCTCAGCCTCAACCAACTTACATTTTTTTGCAATAGTTTTAATTTCGATAATATATTTCTCCAAGAAACTTAGCTTACACCAGAAAAAATTTTCATCTTGCAGATTTATTTCTTTTCGATTATATTGCCCATCACGTGGTGGTGGTTTAATGATCTTTGTATTGAATAAATTATCCCATAGGGCGAAAATTTATTTCAGAATGTTTGATACGAATTGCGAAACATTAGCATTAGACTTGTGTCTCCCCGGATACTACTCTTTTTTTTTAATTATAAATTATCATTTCCCCTCCGGTGTGCAAAGTACGCGTTATCGTGACAGTGTTTTGGTAGCATGAAGAAAGGAAATGGTACTCGCACGAGAATATAATTCACATCATTTGTCTTGTTGTATAAGGACAGGTTCTTGTGGTAGGCTATTGTATACTGTGGGAATGGACTATTGATCACAACCTCTCGTGTCTGAATAAATGTAATGTAACGTTTGTGCGAGGTCAAACTTGCTCAGTATTGGACTTGACGTTTTGCTCCAATGCAATCAAGGTTTTGTCATGGGCTTTTCTGGATTCGGCAACTAAAGGCGACCATCTTGCTGTAGTTTTTAATAATACTTGGCCAACAATAACTTTAAATCAGCCAAAACGCACATTCATCAACCATAGCAAATTTCAAGCCTGCCTCCGTTCTGCCATTTGCGAGGTTGGAAATGCAAGTACTAAGGAGATTGCATGTACGATTGGTTCAATGCTGGAGGGATCTAGAAAACATTCCAAATGTTCTATTCCATCGAATGAAAGATCCTCCTCTCGTTGGTGGAACGATGTGTGTAGGCGCGTTTATAGAAGACAAAAAGCTGCTTGGAAAAAACTTCTTCATAATTAGATCCCAAAAAACTGGAAAGACTATCAATTCCTTGCTGGCGTAATTAAGCGCACAGTAAACCGCGTGACAGAAGAATACGACAGCAGACATTTGCATTATCTTTATAAATCAAAAAGTAAGCGTACTTTGTTCGCTTATCTACGGACAAGAAAAGTACTGCCAGCACCTTTAACGTTGCAGTCATGTGTCTTGACGCCGCACGAATTGAACACCTCCCTAGAAGACGTAGCGCAAGGTTTAGAGCGCCGCTTCACTGCTAATTTTTTGGCTATTTGGTCCAAGCTGGTAAACTTGCATGCATTTCCAGAAGTTTCTTTAGCTGAATTGAGTCAGACAGTATTATGCTTACCGAGCACATCTGCCGGACCAGATGAAATTTATTTTCTTTATTTATTTATTTACAAGATACTGCAGACCCAATCAAGGTTCCCAGCAGGAGGGGCAAAGATCATAACATTGCACACAGGTGTAAACAGCAAAAACAAAAAGGATACATCATATACAAAAGATACAAAAACATAGGTCATTGTTAAATACGCTCAAGTGCCTCTACAGAGCTGGTTAACGATTGAGGTAGGCAGTTCCAGTCGTTTATGCTTCGAGGAAAGAACGAGTATTTGAAATTGTTTGTTCTGGCGAAATACGGTGGGAATGAATGAGTTTGTCGATGCCGGGTTTGTCTTGTCGTAATCGGTTTCTGATACATATCACGGTTTACTGACAGCTTGTTGTGTTTTAAAAGAGAAAGAAATTTGAGCGTGTGAATTTTACGACGTTTTTCAAGTGTGGGTATACTGTTTTCTTTCATAAGGTTTGTGGGGGAATCAGTTCTTCGGTACTTGGAGTAAATAAAACGTACCGCTTTGCGTTGAATTAGTTCGAGAGCCTCAATGTTTCTTTTTGTGTATGGGTCCCAGACAATTGAGGCATATTCCAATGAGAGGCGTATAACAGTCAAATAAGTTAGTTTTTTTACAGTTGAAGGAGCATGCTTTAGTTTGTGTCTCAAAAGACCAAGTTTACGGAAAGACGTTGCACAAACATTAGAGATGTGCTTATTCCAGCTGAGGTCGTTTGTTAAAGTGACACCAAGGTACTTATACTCAACAAGCTCAGCTAGTGTCTCGGTACCGGATTGATATGTAAATGGTAAGATATTTTTTTTGTTGGTTACTCGCATGAAGACGGTTTTGTCTGTGTTTAGGCTCATCTCCCATTGCTCGCACCATGCAAATATTTTTTGGAGGTTAGTGTTTAGCAAGACCTGGTCTTCATAGGAAGTTATTTTATTAAACAGCACACAATCATCAGCAAACAGTGTGATCTGAATCGGCGAAGAAACAGTATCAACAATGTCATTATTATAAAATAAAAATAATAAACGCCCAAGTACACTCCCTTGGGGAACCCCAGAAGTTACAGGGAGCGGGTCAGAGCAATTACCGGCAATGCTTACAAACTGAACGTGGTCAGACAAATAGAAAGAAATCCAGGAAACTATAAATTCTGGAACGCCAATTGATTCCAGTTTTTGAATAAGCTTATAATGAGGAACAAGATCGAATGCCTTCGTGAAATTCAAGAAGATGACATCAACTTGACCTGCCTTATCTAAAATTTGTGAAAAACTGTGCACAACAGAAATTAACTGAGTTTCTGTGGAAAACCCTTTCCTGAAACCGTGCTGAACATCCGAAAGTATGTTGTTATCATTTAGAAACGTTATAATAAATTTAGCTATGATATGTTGAAGCACTTTGCAAGATGAAGACGTTATAGAAATCGGACGATAGTTTGGCACCAAATCTTTATCACTTTTTTTGTGCACTGGAGCAATGCGTCCCACTTTCCAGTCACGAGGCAAGCGGCCGGAACGGATGGAAGCGCGGAAAATGATTATAAGGAATTCTGATAGCATTTCGGCATATCGTCGTAATAAAGTGTTGAAAACTTGGTCAGGACAGGTTGAAATTTTAGTTTTCAAATTCAGGAGTAACGAAACAATACCGGGTAAAGATAATATATCTGGAACGTCGTCAGTACTTCGAGAAAATTGGTGCAGTGGTTTGTTAGAGGCAGAAAAAACGTTATGGAAGTACGAATTGAAATGAGTGGCAATAGTTTTTTTGTCGACAATAGTTTCTCCTTCATGGGTTATTTGTTCAACACAATTGGTCTTTTTGCTCAAAAAGTTCCAAAATTTTTGTGGGGCAGACGTAATAAAGTTGGGTAGAGTATCCTGAAAATATCTAAACTTAGCTATCCTTACAGCCTCGTTCAGGTTGTCCTGGGCAGAAAGAGTAATATTGCGTGGAGCACCCTTGCGTTTAAGCCGCTTTAGTTTTCTTTTCATGTGCAAGACATCTCGCGTGATCCAAGGATTTGATTTGCGCGTTTTTTTTATTTTTGCTAGGAATAAAATTATCTAGAAAATGCAGGCATACTTCTTTGAATTTGTTCCACAATATTTCACGGTCAGTTCCTTGAAAGCTGCTGAGGGAAAGATCGAGGTGGTCCAGAACACTCTCGTCATTTGCACGCGAAAACTCTATGTTAAAATGTTTACTCCAAGAATCGCCTAATCTTTTGCTAGAACTAGTAAATTATTCGTTAGAGAACGCATGGATAATTCGTTATGGAAACTTTCCAAACTTATATTGTTGCTCAAGAATGAAAATGATCATACATGTTGGATAACATAAGGCCGATCGCACTGACATCGAACTTTGTGATATTGGTTGATAGAATCATCAATATACGAATTAATAAACTTATTACTTTGAGGTCAATTCTAAGCCCCTGTCAAATTGGGTTCAGGGCTGGTTGTTCAATTGGGGATGCCCACGTTGATTTAGAAAGTCGGCTTCAATCAACTCGGCTACATAAAAAATATGCAGCTATAGTTACTTCAGACATCGCTAGCATATGATACCATGGAGCACTGTATTTTCATGAATCGACTAGAATACCTTAATTTTCCATCATACAAAGTAGCGTGGGTTCACAATTTTCTCGCAGACAGGAAATTTCATTATCTTAAAGATGAGTTTTCATCATCTACTCATACGCAAACGAGGGGAGTACCGCAAGGCTCGGTGCTTTCATCGGTGCTATTTAATTTACTGATGAGCTCCATTGCGCGTAAACAGGATATAACAACTTATGTTTATGCAGACCATATCACATTTTTTGGAATGGCGGATAACTTTCAGAGCTTATATGAAAGGCTGCAAGCTTACCTTGATACATAGAAGAGCTGGCTCGATGGCAACTGCTTTCTACTTAATCCGAGTAAATGTGCCCTCCTTGTTTTCTCGCTGCAACACCCTGAGGACATCTCTCTGTCTTACCATCAGGAGGATATACCACAGGTGGAATCTGTTAAATACCTTGGAGTAATTGATCACACATCGCTTAACTGGCGACCTCAGTATATCGCTGGAAAAGGTGTGCGGGTCATTGGCATATTACGTAGGCTCAGCAACTACCGCATAGGTATGCGAAGAGACACATTGCTAATGATATATCGCATGTACGTTCCATTTTGGAATTTGGTTGTGTACTTTTCTCTGAAGTTCCAACTTACAAGTTGCGGCTTTTAATTCCTCTGGAAAAAGAAGCTTAGCCCTTATGCCTTGGCCTTCCCAAAAGAGTTGCTAATATTGTGTTTTATCTCAAATCAAGGGTCCCTCCGCTTTCTTGTAGAATTTGCCTTCTGACTGTTCAGACATTCTTAGGAATTTATGAATCACCCTTACGACATTTAGAAACAGCCTTCACATCCAATCCGGAATCATTTTTGAGTGCTAGATGACCGCAATTTCACACCCCACAAATTATAATTGTGCTAAATGTACTGGAGCCTATGAAAGTACGTATATGCGACATCATGCCGAGTCGAGGTAATTCATACCCTGTGGAAATTAAATTTCACGACCTGTTTTCTAATATTGCCAAATTACTTCCCCTTAATATTTTGAATGGTTTACAACAAGATCACATGCGCAGTATTCTAACAAACGTTATTATTGCTACAGATGCATTGCAATATCACGGAAAATAAGGAGTTGGTACTTTCAGCCAGATTTTAATTCTCATTTATTCCTTTCGACTACCCGGATTCATACGCATTTTTGTGGCTGAATTTCTCGCAGTAGTGCTCGCCTTACGCAAGTTAGATATTGATATTACATCAGCTGTCATAATAACAGATTCCCTATATCTCCGAGCAGCACTTTCTGTTGGTGCTGATAATCAAGTAACAAAGGCGTTCCGTGCACTAGTACCTGCGCATTTGAGAAAAGTACGACTACTTTGGGTGCCTGACATTAAGGTTTATTTCTTAATGAAATAGCCGATTCCTGAGCTAAGTAGTCAATCAGCGAACCAATTCTACCGCACTGTCCATCATCCGCTTATGTGACTGCGCTCGATTCCGCAGACGTATGCTTATGGAAGTCTTTAGAGGTACAGCACTAACAAACTCTACAGAATATCGCCATTTACAATATCCTTGGCGAAGATACCTTTGCCGCACTCGTAAACAAGAAGTGGCTTTAGCAAGGCTGCGTTGCCGGGCACCAAATCTAAATTTCCATAAACACTGGTCTGCTCATGCACCTTCACCACTGTGCGTGTTTTGTGATGAACTGGAAACGATAGGTCATTTCTTTTTGACCTGCAGGTGGTTTAACACATTACGAAAAACCTTTTGAGAAACACCTTTAAGTGGTAGTGGTATAAACTTATGTGTGCAGTTATTTTGTCTTTTGGAGCTTCAATTTCTGGGTTCTCTAAGGCGACAGTATGCGCGGCCGTCCGGGACTATATTGATGAAGCTAATAGGTTGACTAATTAACCTGTTTTATTATCCTAACATGTCCACAAATTTATATACGCATAGAAGTTAGATTATTGCTCTATTCTAAGAATAAATTCGTTTGTGTAAATACTTGTATGCATTTTATTAGGCACCACACTTTTCTAGGCTATCAGTATTCTTTCTGTTATACCTCCATAATTCCAAATCTCAACAGTCATTTTTAAAACCACTCGATTCTTGGCCAACTCACCTTAGTGAGTATGCGCCACAATTAATAGGTGAATAACAACAACAACAACAACAACAACAACAACAACAACAAAAACAACAACAACAACAACAAAAAAACAACAACAGCAACAACAACAAGCGTACGAGGAGAGCATGGCTTTGTGATTGTGATCAGTATTATTTTGTTGCTTGCGTTTCTATTGTGCGACTTTGATGTATGAGCATAAATTAGAAGTTAAGAAGAGCGTCAATAGTGTTTCATAAGGCCTATAATTGCCTAATTTTGACGTTTGTTCCTTATTTTTATAAGTGCTTATAAATGCTTATTTTCAAAGTCAGTGCTATATGAAATGTCTAACGGCAAAGTTTTCTTTCGACTACAGTTGGAAACCGATATTCATGTTACCGAGCAAGATTCAGTATTGGAACTCTAGGGGGTGCAACCTATATACTGAATCTCATCAATTCTTCTTAGCACTTTCAAGGCTACAATGCCTCTTAGCCAATATGAAAGCCAATTAACCTCTACACATGTATCCGCGTCGCGTCGTCTGCTCGGAACGTTCCCGGCACCAGCTCGCATAACAGGAAGTGTGTCTCTGCACCCTTAGGACGATGAAGAACGGATGCAAAAGCATGGATTACCATCAGGCAAAATTAGAGTGTACAAATAGAAAAAAATCTCCACGTGGTTTTCTTTGTAATTTACTGCTTCACTAGATTGCACGATACATTTTACTTAGACGCTGGAACTTTTTACGTGCCGATTTGTATCGCTAGAATTCTTTGATTGGTTCATCACAAGCCCCGAAACCATGATGCGAGGAGGTGAGCATGAAACTTTTGCCATTCCTCTATTTTAGACTTCACAAGCCCAATTCCTTACCTGCCCTTCTCCTGCATCAGAGCAACTCGGAGCCGGAAGATCACACGGCGCACGTGCATGAACACGTCATACGCAAACAAGGTCAAATTCGCATGACATGCCTTTGCTGCAGGGCGCACACGCAAGTGGTACAGGGTAGTTTCGGCGTGCTCTGTATTCTAGAGTTTGTGCTGGATGGATCCCACAATGCGCACACGTTTGAAGAGGCCGGCATAGATCATGTATCATTACCACGATAGAAAACGTCGCAGCACTGGAGCTCTCTAAGGGACAATGCACTAAAACCACCCGAAGCGTTGTGAATTCTGCGAGCGACACGATAAGAGAACGCTGACAGCATCAACGAAAACGAAATGAAGGCTCGCATAACACTCGATACGTAGTTAAAAATGAAATGCATATATTCCGGTGACATTTTTTATTCTTTCTCTCAACCTTCATACCTCAATTGAGGCAAGAGTTTGTACTAAATACACCTATTGCGTGGAATAAATCTCGACTACCTACTACTTTGACGTACGGAGGATTGTCGCTTGTACTAGACGTCACCTCCGCCATGTTGGGGCGCGCGCTCGTGAGGAAGCTGAAGCGGCGTTCAAACTGACATTTCCCCTCTTTCGCGACTCATAGCATTCCAAATCTCGTCAGATCAGATCATTTGCGCCCTGTTCATGCATTCGTCTTGCCTGCCCCGAATTCTGAAACATGGTAGAGAAATCGACCCTGTGCTGTTAATCGAAGTTAAC
>NW_023612866.1:0-86184 GCF_013339725.1 Rhipicephalus microplus | reverse complement strand
TGAAACGATGTTGGCGTTCTTCTAAGATTCAGGCACCTTATATAGTGTCCACTCAATATCAAATGAAAGCAGTCAAACTCTTCGGCGTACTGAGTTGTAAGTGTGGAACACCTGCTGAAATTTTCATTTCTGGCTTGTCGTGTCATTGATTGACGCTGAACACCAGAATCCAGATCGAGATGTAACCGGCATTTTCGCAGTCCCAACATCTGTCCGTTGTCCGCTGATAATAAAAAAAATTGGCATATTTCAGTAGTATTTTCCTCTATGATGCCACTTCGTTCACATTCGACTTTTACTAAATATAGTCCAAGTGTCATTGCGAAATGCCGTAATGAATATGGCTTGTCGCTGAACTATAGTGGCTTCATACAAAGCATACAAGGACGATGCGATGAAACAAACTGACCGAAATGGGCACCCGTGTCTGTCAATTTGTTTACTCGCATGGTCCTCCACCTCTTTGCGCATTGTCTGTTTTTCTCCTTAAATATTGTAATTAAGTTATGGTAACGTAAGTAACACCACTACGCTGCCACCGCCAATCAATACGTACTTTCTCCCAATGAGCAACGCGGGCACGCACCGGGAGTTCTGCATAAGATAATCCAATAATGTGTTCCATAACCACGAAAGCACTCGCTTTCGTATCGTATCGGAAGCAAAAACAGTATCAAGCGAATGCAAGCCAAGCTGGGAGAAAAACCAATAGGCTGCGCGATTTCAAGGTGCACAGAAGTCATCACATGCACACAGACGTCCCTTCGAAAACTGCGATCACGCTGCACATTCGCACCCGACGCAGCGCCATAAGTCACTGCCCTCCGCTCACACCTTCGAACCTGTCGAGAGAGTCGCAGGTTCCAGCTGAAGCCTGCTGATCGAACACTTTTGCCGGAGGCAATTGCTGTACGCCGCAAGCCGGCACGGCACAGTCGTTTGGTGCGCATCCTGGCACACCCGACTCGCTTGTCGTACTTCAGTTAAGGTGGTCTGCAAGTGCGTATGCAATATCTATCTATCTATCTATCTATCTATCTATCTATCTATCTATCTATCTATCTATCTATCTATCTATCTATCTATCTATCTATCTATCTATCTATATATCTATCTATCTATCTATCTATCTATATATATATATATATATATATACATAGAGAGAGAGAGGTGCACTACCGAAACACGCTGGTACCCGTGCACTAACTCTCGAACCCGAGTAGTTTTGCAATTAATTAAACTAGTGCTAATGTGGCTCGCAGCGGAGTACAGGAACAGGGCTTGGGCATACATCTACTACACTCATAGCAGCAGTGTTCTTTGGAATGACATTACCCGGGGTGGCCGGCCTATATTTCTGCACGACATGCGACAAATGAGTATATGTCTCTGCAACGCCTTGCGAATATTTTCTAAATTACACGCGTCATCAATGGCAACAACAAATAATTTCGAACTCGAAAAGTTGATATCAAGAATAAATTCACAATACATTAGGCTTGCTGCTGTTGCACAGTAAATAGCGTTACCTTCTAAAAGAAGATATACGTTTTTTTTCAATCTTCAAACACTAAAGTTACTCTTACGCATGCGTTCATGTCTCCTTATCCTCCTTTGGACTTCCCACCTTGATAAGCAAAGACCAGTTCCCTTCATAAAGCGTCACTTGCACTACTCTTCCCGACTTTTGAATAAAGCGCTTTGCCTGATGATTTATGGTCCAAAAGTCATGTGTAAAACAGGAAGACGTTTCCTGGTTATTGTACACTTTGCATTTAAGACATTTTTGCATAGCTGAGGTGGCCAGCGCGCTGACACTACACGCAGCGGAACCGATATTGTGCACCCCGACGGATGCCTGTCGCAATTCATGTCTACGATAATTTAAAGTAAACAAAGATTTTTGGCGAAAAAGGTGTTCCTTTACCTAAATACTCTGAGCATAAAACCGAAAAAAGAAACGTCAGAATTTAGAGATTACAATAAACGACACTCAAATAAATCCAGTGTAAATGGTAGGGCTGTCAATTTGCGAGTAGCACTATTCCCACTGATATCCAGTACCTATACTGACAAGCTATGTTTGGTGTCTCGAATAAGGCCAAATTTAACATATGTCACTAGCGGCATGAAATAACATACAAAGATAAAAAAGAATATTTCATTTCGTCGAAAGGCGTGTCAAGATTTTATCAAGTCTATCCCAGTCGTTTTTTTTTCCTTGCACTAATTTACAATAGTACATACATTTTCGTGCGTGGAATGCACGCTAGCAACATAAAACGTAAAAACAGAGTAGTAAATAAAAACTGTAGCCACAGCAAGCCTAAAAAACAATTTTTACTGCAAATAAAAAACCATACATACGGCGCCCTTCGCCATATGGTAATTTCCGTTGACAGCGGCTCACTGCGTAATGGAGTGCGTTTCAAAAAACCTTAATAAATTTTTTTCAATCCTTTCATCTATCTATCGACAGACCACTTCCATGTTGCCAGCAAGAAGCATGTTATGCTCACACGTACAGGGTAAGCTAAGCTACTTATTAGACAGGCTATCCCTATACATGTACCTTCCGAATAAAACCAAACGGTAGTGAGCTCTCGCATAGTCGTCCTCTCTTCTCGTGTGTTGGCCGTTTGCGCTCAAATATATTCTAAAAAGAACCAACGCGCCCAACAAAACCTTTTCAGAAACTACTTCTTGAAGTAGGAGCCTACACATCTCAATTTTTGACGTAGAACCGTGATACGTAGGTGGTGTCCCAACAATAGCGCAACGAGATGTAAGAAAAAGGCGATTACGCAAGAAACCCAATTACATATGATTACCACTAAAATAGACTAGTCGCTTGTCTTTGTAATTATTTAGGTTAAATCAGTTGGTATGGTATGGAAAAAATTGGCAGATCCCACGTACTGTGAGAATCGATGATATGTGGAGCGCGGATGAGGAAGGTTGATGTGCCACTTTAAATGAGCACAACGTTACGAGGCGGACGTAAGTTATGCCGTACACGACTTTCATGCCATGATTATTGTATTTGGACGTGTCAATTACCTTCGTCGTCTATTGACGTCACGTGATAACAAATTTGCCATGTATGAAGCTTGCGAAACGGCTGCGAGCATGCTTTGAGCGTAGCATGTAGTCAAGTTTTACATGACAGGCATATCATGATTATCACGTTTGGACGTATAATTTAGCTTCGTCGTCTATTCACGTCACGTGATACCAGATTTGGTATATGTGGAGCTAGCTAACGGCAATGAGCTCGCTATGAGCGTAGCATGTAGTCAGGATTTACATGGCACGCATGTCAAGATTATCATGTTTGGACGTGTCATTTACCTTCGTCGTCCATTCGCGTCGCGTAGTACCAAATTTCGTATATGTGGAGCTAGCGAAACGGCCTCAAGATTGCTATAAGCGTAGCATGCACTCATGTTTTACATGACACGCATGTCATGCTTATCATGTTTGTAGTTGTGATTTACTATTGTCGTCTCTTCACGTGACGTACTACCAAATTTGGTATATGTGAAGTTAGCAAAACGACCGCGAGCGCACCATGAGCATGGTGTGTAGTCATGACTTACATGACATGCATGTCATGATTTCCACGTTAGGGTTTGTTGCTTATGTTCGACATGCAGTCAAGTCATACCATACCAGTTTTGCAACATGTCATGTGAACGAAACCACGTAACAGCAGCGAGACCATGAAACGCAAATCATGACATTCGTGACATACATGTCACGATTTTCGTGTTATGGGTAGTCAGTTATGCTCGCCATACATTCATGTTGCGCCATCCCAATTTTGGTATTGATATCATTATTGAAACGGACAGGAGAGTTGAAAAGTTAAAAGTCATAGGCGGCTTCACAGACAGACAAACAGACATACATACATACAGACAGACAGACAGACACAGACATACAGACAGACATACAGACAGACAGACAGACAGACAGACAGACAGATACGCTTAAAGTCGCCGAAGTTCGCTAAGATATGCTTTACATTTAAAACTTTATTTAGGTATGTCGGGGCGTGAACTCGCGCGAACGGATAGGAATAACCTGTACACCACGTCATGAGCTCGTTGAACTACCTATAGCGGCGTCGTTGAATCCCTACTGCGTAGCGCAGCATCACACTTGGACGATCTAACGTTTTCAACCCGCAACGCAGGGCCCCACCAGAGCATATGATCTAAGCTGGCAAAGTCAGAGCAAAGCACGCGTGTGTTTCACGTCTGAATTTCGTAATACATTTTGTGCAAGAGTGCGCGACTGGGATATGCCTCGACCCGCAGGAGTTTGAGCGTCAATGCCTGAGACCTGTCCAGAGCTGCGCGAGGCCCACCGAGCTGCGCGAGGCCAACCGAGCTGCGCGAGGAGTCATCGACCGCGTAGATATTGAACGGCGTGGCGACGAGGTTTTTGGAAATAAAAGATCCGCCAATCATGTACAATGAAATTCATAAGAACTTTTATCTGTGGAGAGGAAATTATCTGTCACCGCACGATTAAACTAGTTACCAATAATAAATTATCTGACTCGATACGTACTGCTCATCACTCAAAATGCAATTAATGAATTAGCTGGCCTTCTTGATTGATTGATGTGTGGGATTTACCGTCCCAAAACCACCATATGATTATGAGAGACACCGTAGTGTAGGGCTCCAGAAATTTCGACCACATGGTGTTCTTTAACGTTCTTTAAACAACAGCGCCCAGTTTGCCGCGTACCAACGTGACGACCCCTACTGTAACCGCATTATCGGATACTTGAATGGTTCGCCTTCTCCACCTAATGCCAGACTACGTCGTCAGCTACGGCTGTTCAAGCTAGAGAACAATGTCCTGCAGCACTATACTTACAATGCGGATGGGCATCGGTGGGTGCCAGTACTTCTCCGCTCGCTGCGAAAACAAGTTCTCGAAGCATTGCACGACGAACCATCAGCTGGACACTTGGGATTTCAAAAGACCTACAACCGCGTTCGGAGCCGCTTCTTCTGGCCTGGTCTTTCTACCTTTGTGGCCAATTATATCGCTTCTTGCCCACTTTGTCAACGCCGGAAACGACCAACTTCAGCTCCTGCTGGCTTATTACAACCCATTCCATGTCCCGACACACCTTTTGCCGTTGTCGGAATAGACCTCGTCGGGCCACTTCCCGTAACGCCAGCGGGCCACCGCTGGATCGTCACAGCCGTCGACCACCTCACACGATACGCGGAGACCGCTCCTCTACGCACTAGCTCCGCCTCAGACGTTGCCGCCTTCTTTTTAGAAGCCATTGTGTTGCGTCATGGTGCACCTCGCACGTTGTTGAGTGACCGAGGAAAGGCCTTCATATCGACAATTCTGGACGAAATTCTAAAAACTTGTGGCACAGTTCATAAGACCACATCCGCTTACCACCCGCAGACATATGGGCTGACAGAGCGATTCCACCGGACTCTAATTGACATGATGTCCATGTACATCGGACCGAACCACGATAATTGGGACAATATCTTGCCGTTCGTAACATTTGCACACAACACCGCTGTTCAACGAACCACCGGGTATTCACCTTTCTTCCTCGTCTATGGTCGTGCGCCGACATTCACCATTGACGCCTCTTTCTTCAATGCAATGACAAAAACGTCGACGACTACGCCAGAACATTTCGTCTCCAGGCTTGCTGAGGCCCGGCAACGTGCTCAACTCAACACGGAGGCCAGTCAACAAGACCGCAAGCAACGCTATGACAGCTTTCGTCGAGACGTCACCTTCCGTCCTGGAGATGAAGTACTACTTTGGACGCCTGTCCACACACCCGGATTGTGTGAAAAGTTTCAGTCTCGCTTTCTAGGACCTTACATTGTTTGTGAACGATCATCTCCTGTCAATTACCTTGTCACTCCCGTCGAGGGTTCCTCGGACCGTCGTTACCATGCCTCCGAGATAGTCCACGTTTCACGTCTTAAACCCTTTGTGCGCCGTACCTTTCCCGCCTAAGTCTCGGCCGGGCCGACCGCTCAAGTGCGCGGGGAAAATAAGTATGAGCATTATTTATGCGTCCCATATTTTCATCTGTACATACTCATCATCACCAGTCAAGTTTAGGTTGTGGGGCTCATACTCGGGTCAATAAAGGAGAGTCTTGAGTGTACTCGACGCCATTTTACAAGATATATATATATATATATATATATATATATATATATATATATATATATATATGCGTTTTCAGCGCTTTAGTTAATGGCTGACAAGGAGTGGGTACGGGTTCTTTTTTGTGTTTTTTGCGTTCCCTCGTTCACATGTAAGGACATTAAAAGCAACGCAAGATACTTTCTAGACGCGAGCCGGTTACGGTGTCTCCTCATATGCCGAACGACAGTAGCAACTAAGGAATATAACCATTCCTATTTTATTTTTCATATCGGCCGTTACATTACTGAACGGCATACGTTATACAAACGGAATCAGGAAATCTTTCGTTTATATTAAACCGGCTAGACGGCCACGACACCATTTGCATATTCTAGGCGAAGGTAAGCACGCCAACATGCCTATTACTGTATATTTTTCTTGCTTATTCATGAAAGGAACGGGGAGGGCAACTAAATTTGGGTGGCGCGTTAGCTTTTTTAACGCCGTCTCCAGGACTTGCATTTCATATCGTGGTGTTTGAAATGCGCAGCTCACGGTTGTATTGCGTATTCTGTCTATGCAAGCCTATTTGGTGAGAAATTATGGTGAAAGCTAAACACTGTAGTTTCGTGAAACGGCGGCTGCATATGCAATTTTCCGTGCGTTCGAGTTCATACAGTCGAGACGAACATTATCGCGTTATTTTTTCAGACCTAATATTCGTAAAGTGAAGGCAATGAAAATTTCACATATATGCACTTATCCTCACCCCCCCCCCCCCCAAAAAAAAAAGAAACATATCCGCGGCGGATGGCAAGGCGTGGGCCTCTGATCCTGTAGTTTCTTGCTTAAAATGTGTTGCATATATACCTTAATTTACAACACCTTCAAAGTTCAAACATAACTTGTTTAATCAAATATTACGACGTTGATTCATGCACTGCTGTATTATGCGCCCCGGGGCGAACATACTTTTCCCGAACATCTTTTGAGTGAGCCAACACAAATAGAAGTAGCAAACACGTATATAATTTTTAGTTGGCGCTATGGTATCGTATGACAGCAACACGAAGACCACTCGCATAACAAAACAAAATCACCGTTGTATGTTCATCTGTGCAGAGGTCAGCGGCTACCAATGATATCTGAACAGACATTTTTAGGTATAATTTTAGATAAGAAATTAACATTCGCACCCTACATGAAAAATATCAAAAACAAGTGTTTGAAAAACATGAACATTCTGAAAGTGTTGTCACGCACAACGCGGGCAAATGACAGGAAATGTCTGATGAATCTTTATCAAAGCCTCATACGAACATGTCTAGATTGTGGTGCTATTGTCTATGAGTCTGAAACACGACGAACTTTGCTAATGCTCGATCCTATCCACCATTTGGGCATTCAACTCTCTACGCGTGCATTTCGCACTAGTCCCATAGAAAGCCTGTACGTCGAGTCGAACGAGTGGTCGTGGCCGCTGCAGAGGACTTACATGTCTTTTCTGTATTACCTCAAACCAAACGCTGAAATAAAGCACCACTCACACTGTATAATCAATGACTTGTCGAGTTTCACAGTGTATGATAACAGTCCTTAGCTTCGACAGCCCGACTCGATCGCTTCGATTGAGAGGCTTCGCTGAGGAAACGGGAGTGCAACTGCTTAATCAGTGTCTGATGGCTCTTGCCGCGCATCTGGCACCATGGCAATGGCAGCTCATAGAATGTGATATACTCTTCGAGTAGGTTACGAAACACGCTCCTGTGGCACATATTTGCACGTACTTCTTAGAGCTTCAACACAAATACAATTGTCCTTACCTCTTCACAGATGCCTCCAAGTCTCACACTTCTCTGTCGTACGCAGCAGTCGGCTTATCTCTTCTGCAGGCCGGCTTACTGCATCCTGATACAACCATCTACACTGCGGAAGCCTACGCAAAACTTGTGACCATCAAACACATCAAACAATGAAAACTACAAAAGGCACTAACTTACAAAGAATCCCTAAGCGTCGTAATAGCTCCCGCTTTATTCACTACTATGCACAGTCTACAAGTCTAAACAGCATGTTGTAGTGTGCTGGGTACCAGGACATCATGAAAGACAAGGTAACGTGATAGCGGACCAGCTAGCCGCATTTGTCCACGACAGTGCAATCAAAGCAGCTGCAGCTATTCCTGCTCCTGACCTAAACCATATCTTAAACGAAAGCTCAGAGCTTATTGGCAGAGCACATGGCATAGTCACACAGAAAATAAATTACACGTCATCAAGCCGCTTCTTGGTCATTGGCCGCCGGTATCAAAATCAGCCGCACAGAAGTTCCACTTTTAAGGCTACGCACAGGACATACACACAACACACAATCATACCTTTTGTACGATGGCGATCCACCTTTGTGTGACAGATGTGGTGATTCACTCACCGTCAATCCCATCCTCATCCAATGCAGC
The DNA here is from genome assembly GCF_013339725.1 of Rhipicephalus microplus. NCBI lineage: Eukaryota > Metazoa > Arthropoda > Arachnida > Ixodida > Ixodidae > Rhipicephalus > Rhipicephalus microplus. The sequence continues at coordinate 77,567 of NW_023612866.1, read as the reverse complement.
GAATTAGACTCTATTTAAAAAAACCTTTTCCGTCAGTTTACCATGAACACTTTTCATCCTGGAATGTTCACTGGCAAAGAACCACTTTTTAAATATCAGTCATTATCTGCGTTTTTATTTGAAAATCAAAGCTTCAGGATCATATAAAAAGGAAATCTCCAGCATGACCTCTCCGCAGAGGTTGTTGCTGCGGTATCTACTCTAGGAAGCATCTGCTTCTCATTCTTTGGTTTCGAAGAGGATGGGGAGGCATACATGCTATTTTATGATTGTTCACTTCTAGATACCATTGTCACTTGCAATTCACTCCACACACATGCATCAAATAGCGTATCACTGGCATAAGTTGATACTTTACACACAATTCACGCTTTTATACAGCACGTATTTTAGGCCTTTATTCAGCGCGCATTAAACCCTGCTATCACAATCATTAGTCATTGCTTACATTGCATCAAAAACAAGGCGCTCTTTGGACACCCATAGAAGCTTGCGCCACAAAACTTCACTAATCATCACCACCGGCCATCTGACTTTTCACGACCCTTCGAACAGCCTCATGGTGTTATGCTGCCGGCCCACATACCACCTCGTGATAACTATTGGCCCAACAGCTTCCGCAACCACTCCCCGGCATTTGACAGGAGTTTGACGCCTGCACCGCGACCTCGTGCTCATCGTTCCCCTTCACCGCTGCGTCTCAAAGCGCCCTTTTCGCCACCGGAAAACTAGCCTGTGCGGCCGATGGGGGTGAGGTCACTGGAAACGTGCTACTGACAGAAATACCTCCTGTGTGTATGTTCAAAAACAAATTGTGCGTTTGTGGATGATGTGCCTGTAATGGTCTTTGTGGACAAAGGTGCAGCGATTCCCGTGATGAGTGCTTCCTTCAAAGACATGTTAGGCTGGAATTTTGCTTTTACCTGGGATTAAACTTCGTCGTTCTTTGGTGTGAGTGGAGAGGCGTTGCGCCCTCTTGGGGAGTGTAGATCTGACATATTTTTGGGAGGCCTTGTTATAACGGCAGTTGGCGATTATTAATTCTTGAGAAGATTTGGTGCCATTGTAGACTCTCACATGTGGAAAATCTTAGTGAGTATCCTGATGCCCTCAGAGCTTCTAGAAACTACTGCGGACCACGAAACTACGTTGTGTGTCTGTGCTGGTGCGTTCACACCTGCGTTGTCTACCGTAAGTGTCTCTGTTGTTTGTTGTGGCGGATATTTTGACAGCTTCGATGCGAGCTCAGAGCCAATGCACATAAACTGCGTGAAGAAGAATGTGTTCGTTCCCCGTTGTGTTGTGTAGATTGATGGCGGACGAACTGGCCTATAGACTCTAAACTACTCTTCAGAGCCCGTGACACTACTAGATAATTTGAAATTATCTTCGTTTAGCAGAAAAACATGACCTTATCAGTGGTAGAGCTCACAGATGTGCCGGAAGAACGTGCCGGAACTGGTTGTCACAGTTTGGACGGGGCGCTTATGGCAATGAGAAATAAATTGCTTAGCTCAAGCGAGCACCAAACTTTATTGAAGGTGTTGTGGAAGCACACTTCTGTGTTGTATTTTGCGCAAAAGGACAAAGTAACCCTTATGCCCATGTCTAGAACACGCCATACCACCAACACTGGCGTTGCAAGTCCAATTCGTCAAAAACCATATCGCGTTTCTCCGTCAGAACGACAAATTATCAGTGACAAAGTGCAGGAAATGATGGAAAAAGAGTGATACAAGAGTTAGCTACTCCGTGGGCAGCACCGGTAATCCTGGTTAAGAAAAAGATGGATCTTGGAGATTTTGCGCCGACTATCGCCGACTAAATGCTGTCACTAAAAAGGACGTATACCCGCTGCCACGTATAGAGGACGAAATAGACTGCTTAAATTCGGCCTCTTATTTTTCTTTCGTAGACTTGCCATCAGGCTATTGGCAAATTCGGCTGCAACCAGAAGACAAGAAAAAAAAGCAGCCTTTGTAACACTTGATGGGCTCTTTGAATTCAACGTGATGCTATTTTGAAATATGCGATGTTCCGGCGACATTCGAGAAGTTTATGAACACCATTCTGCGTGATTTGAAGTGAAAAATCTGCATGTGCTACCTAGACGACGTCGTCATCTTTGGCCAAACATTCAATGAACACAACACGTGTCTGGATATCTTGAACTGCATCCGACACACTGGCCTAGCTTAAAACTCGAAGAAATGCCACTTGGGAGACTACCAGTTCCTTGTGCTTGGGCATCTCGGTGACAAGGGTGGCATCCGCCCTGACCTCCAAAAACAGCAGCAGTGTAAGCATTCAATGTTCCGCGTTCCGTCAAGCAGCTCCGTAGTTTTCTGGGGCTTTGTTCGTACTTCCACCGCTTTCTTCTAAAATTTGCCAACGTTGCCTATCCTCTCACATGCCTTTTACGACAGGATAATTCCTTTGAGAGGACTCCGAAGTACGATGATTGTTTCGTCAATTAAAGTTTGTGCTTACGTCGCAACCCCTCCTTGAGCACTTCAGTCCTTCTGCACTCACAGAACTTCATACGGATGCTTGCGGCACAGATATCGGAGCCGTCCTAGTTCGACGTTACGGTGACCGCGAACACGTCATAGCACACACAAGTCGCTCCCTGAGGAGGCCGGAGCGAAATTACACTGTCACGGAAAGAGAATGTTTGGTGGTAATATTTGTAATTCGGTTATTTTGGTATTACCTATACGGACGGTCATTCACAGTTGTCACGGACCACCGCTTATCGTTTTGGCTTTTCAGCCTTCATGACCCTTGTGGCCGCCTTGCGCGCTGCGCACTTCAGCTGCACAAATACAGCTTTACCGTCGCCTACAAGAGCGGTCGCCACATGCCGATGCGGACTGTCTTTCACGTATGCCACGTAGCACAACGGACCATGACGCTGATAATCTTGACTACCTTATAGCGTCTGTGTCGCCTACTTTCCAGGACTACATCCCAGTTTCAAAGCAGAACAGCGGAAGGACGCTAAACTTGCACCACTCTTCGCCGCTGCATCCGCTTCTACTACTGCACGCTGTTTCTGCATGCGTGATGAACAGTTTTTCAAAAGGAACCTCTGCAGCAGTAGCACGCGTTCCCTTTTGGTGAAATGGGCGAGCCTGCGAGCAGTTGTTAAAAGTTCCGTGCATGATGACCCTACATCTGGACATTTAAGTTCGACACAGACGCTCCACCGGAATTAAGAGCGCTTTTATTGCCCTTGTATGCAAAAGTTCCTTGAGACGAGGCCAGCTGTATGCATTGTCAGCCGTGTCACAAACGTCCATCTACTGCTCCAGCTAGCCTTCTGCAGCCGATGCCAAATCCAAGCGCACCTTTTGAAGAAGTGGGTATGGACTGGCTGGGCCCCTTTTCAAAGTCAGCTAGGGCAACTGATGAATACTTGTTTGTGTAGACTACCACACACGCTACTGCAAGAAGGTGGCCGTTCCCTCCACAACTGCCAGTGACGCCTAGTCGCCTCCGACAAGGCCCACCTCACCTGAATATCAGTGATCGTAGACGACAATTCACAGCGAATATCATGAATGACCTACTTCGTTTGTGTGAATCCCGCCTGCGTCACTCGACACCACCTCCAAAAAATGGGCGGACGGAGCATGCCAACCACACAATTATCAGCATGGTATCTATGTATGTCTCATCCAACCACCAGAAGTGGGAGGACGTACTTCCGTTCATTACGTACGCGTTCAACACCGCAAAGCAGGAGACTACAGGTATAGCCCTTTTTGCTGTATGCAAGTTCGCCTCGCCACACAATTTACAAAATCTTACTTTCTGTGATCACAACAACGCCACTATCACCAATACCCTCCACCTTGCCGAAATAGCGCTTCGCATAGCTGGCCTACGCACAAGGGCATCGCAAGACAAAGCGAAAGCACACTATGACTTTCACCAACGCCCTGTAACTTACCGCTATAATGATTCGAAGTGGTTGTACACTCACATTTGCAAGCGCGGGTTATGCCAAAAGTTTATGGCCACTTGCGATGAACATTTTGTCGTTGTTCACAGGCTTACAGAGGTCAGCTATGTGACAGCTCGCCTCACGGCAAGTGGTCGACGAGCAGCCAAGAATCAAGTGGTTCATGTTGCTGGCTGAAACTGTACACACGCAGACAACTCGACTGACTCGTCCGGCGGCCTTTGTTCGCGCGGAGAGGAATGTTTCGCAGGTCGATGAAGACACCGAAGATTACGTTGAGCACGCTTGTCGCTCCGAGTTGGAAAGAAACAAGAGGATCAGGAGGATCTCTGAGTAGTCGGCCGCTTCTGAGCTCCTCCCACGACATAATAAACAACCCGTTTCCGCCTTTGACAGTCTCCTTCATGTGTAACAGTATTTAGGTTGGACCAGTCGTGACGTACTGGATGGATGAATGTCTCCAGCTGTGTCCTTTAGATCAGGCGGCGGCTCACGGCACTTTGCCATAAAGTTAAGTACTATCACTGTGTGTTTTGGGTTTGAATTTCACTCGCACCTCGATAATAGCCACCACTCAGTTAGCCTCCTTCTTGTTATTTCTACCCACTTATAGTCTATTTTGCCTTCAATGTCCTTCAACCCCAATGCTTAGAATAATTCGGCGCCATTATCTTCGACTGTAAGGTGGAGCTCTATACAGAACATTATCAAATGTTCAGCCGTTTCCTCTTCCTCTACACACGCACTACATACCGTGTCTGTAACACCGACAGCAGTGCCACAGCCAGTTTCCCCAGATCTTTATGCACGATGCAAAGTCGCAGCATGGCCAAGTGTAGGGGTGAAAAGTGTTACAGGGGCTCAGGCACGCGCGAGGTTTAGTTGAACAGAAATGAGAAATAGAATATGAAGAGCCGGCCCCAGTTTACAGGATTTGCTTTCTGCTTCACATTACTTCTCTGTATATATATTATATATATATATAATATAATATATATATATATATATATATATATATACATATATATATCGATATCTAACAGACAATAATACCAAGAAAAGTATAGAAGATATTAGACCAAATTGTAATGTAAATATGAAGAAAGAAAAGTGGGTGAAACGATAACTTGCCGTGGGCAAGTTATTTTTTCACCCACTTTTCTTTCTTCATATTTACAGTACACTTTGGTCTAATATCTTCCCCTATACTTTTCTTGGTATTATTGTCTGTTAGATATCGTTATTATTGTGTAAAACACAGAAAAATGAGCCCTCAAATGATCACTTCTTTCCTTATATATATATAAATATATATATAGTCTTGATGAAGGCCAGACTCTTGGATGAAACGTCGAAATAAAATACGTTGTGACCGCTCACGGAGGATCTACTGGACTATACGCAACGCTATGGCCACTCAACCACCAACCCTGCCTATATATATATATATATATATATATATATATATATATATATATATATATATATATATATCCTGATGAAGGGAGGACTCCTCCCGAAACTGTTGGGAACCAAATATATTTATTCAAGAAGACTAACTGGCCCATTGAAATATTACTCAATCTATATATATATATATATATATATATATATATATATATATATAATTATTTATATATATATGTATATATACATATATATACTTACGGAGGGATGAAGTAAACAGCAATGATGAAGTGCCGGAGAATCTGTCAGGCGCGAGTGTCTTGGTCAGACATTTACACTCTTCCCTTGTCTTTTGGTGTAAGAGTAAAATACGTGCAACAATAATTTTTTAGGGAAGGACGTGCGCCTGTCGATAGCTTATTCGTGAAGAAATTACTACCCTTTAAGCAGTAGCTGGCTTTCTTCTACTGAGGTTGTTCATCCCCCAGGGCTCTTAAAACCAGCTCGGTTGCTTTGTTTTCTGGCTCCACCATATATTTTCAAATGTTCAGCCGGGTAACCTTGCTTCAATGCATATTGAATAATTAAAATTATAATAATAATAATATTATCATTAATATTTAGGACATTACGTGCGACAATAACAGCATGAATGTAGAGACACTGTAAAGAGGGCTCCGGAGAGTAGACCATCTGCTGTGTTCTGACGGCGCGCACATCACAGAGCACACCATTTCCCCTTCACCATTTTCCTCTAGCGAAATGCCACCGCCACAGCCGACATCAAACTCACGACTTGCGGCTCCACAGCGAGCACCTTAGGAGCACTTTAAGAAAGGGCCTACTGCGACATCTGTCACCAGGCTCCTGAATGTCGCCTTCCTCTAAGATTTCGCGAAAATTGTTCTGTATACATAGCTAAAGCCCTGCAAACCTCAAAATTCGGCGAGCAGTCTTAGTCTCGGTCGTTTATTGCTGTCAGCAGAAGATGTAGATGGTCGTGTGCAGTCATTTAGCGATGTAGGGCCCAGACTGGGGTTGCGTCTAGCATTTTGAGGGTTGCACTGTCTAAGCCAGGCATGGCGAGCAGATTGTTTGTGAAATTAGGTGGCTGAAATCCAGTGGCTTGATAATGCTTCCTTTTTTATAGAAAAACTATTCAAGCCAGCTTACTACTGCGGGCGCGTGCTCTGACGTCGCTCAGTTTTTCCCTCGCCTCTTGCCGAATCGACGCACGCACGCATGCTCCCGCCGTTCAAGAGAGCACGATTACAAGTCTGACGAAGCCTATCTTGGTGTGGTGGTGTTACCTTTTGATGACTGCACAAGGAATACTGTGTTTTTCTGCGTCTGTCAGGTGCTGCGGGCTGATTGAGTTGATGTGTTTTATGTTTTCAATGACCGTGTAGTGTACACCTGCAAGCTCTCTCATAGGCGACATGCTGCGGCTTTCACTGTTCCCAAATATCGACAATGTACCGAACCCTCGAGTTGTTTCTTTCTCAAATAACGAGCAAAAAGCGAAGTGAGAGCGTACCGTTCATCGAGGTGACACCAAAATTTGTTCTCTGCGGGATTCGAAGGTATGGACTTTTGATTTGTTTGAAAAGCAGCACATCTAACCCGTCTTTTTTTTCGATAGAATGTGTGCGCTCTTGACTTGTTGACGTAAGCCTTGCAATTTGACACTTTCAGTGGAGCGTCGCTGACGCTCTTTCCTGCGATAACTTAGTGTTTAGAGACCATGCTAGGAACCGCAAAATAACGCATTTGCTGAGGCGTGGTTTGCTTGGCTACAGATCCACGGCAAAATATACACGGCGCATCTTAACAATCAGCTCAACCGACCTTACAAGCGAAATGAGAGGTCAATTTTACGTGCGCTGCTCGCACCCTGAAAGCATCAATATAAGTCCATACACGCGCGTGGCAATATATTCTCAGAATGATAAATGTTTTTCTGGGTTAGTAATGTTCTCACTATTTGCGCACAGCAGTGCGGGCTTATTGTAACATGTATAATTTCTTCGTGGAAAAAAGGGGAACGCCGCCTTGTGCGTGACGCCGTGCTTCTCGTACGTGGTATTTCTTACTGCCGCTTCATCTTTAGCGGTTTTAAAATTGTATGCAAGTCTCGAGAGAACTTCCGACTTATTTATTTGGAGAAGAAAACAGTGCACGCTCAGCGAGGACGGACGGTGGAAACGCTGTACACATGCGCCCGTTAGTGCGTCCGTCTTGGTCAAAGACGCATCCATCTTCACCGAGCTCTTGCATGGTCACACGTGACACGGACGCACAGACATATGTATGAATGGGCGCATGAATGCACGATCGCACGGGCGGCTGGATGGACACACGGAAGGATTGGCGGACGCACGGACTGACAGATGGACGCACGAACGGTTGCACAGACGGACGGAAGCAAGAATGAACGGAGGAATGGAGGCGCGGATTGACTGATAGACGCTTCGCCCCACTCATCACCATGCACTTCGTGGACATGCTGTGATTTTCTTTATTCAGTGATCATGGACGTTAGTCGTATAGGAAGGGGATGTATTGCTGAGAGCCAACGTGAATGCATTCAAGCTAAGTCAAATATCAGAAGACATTGTGCATGGTAGCTCTGTTATATCAATCTACAGTAAACAATCCACGACTTCAGTAGGAACAAGTTTGACTTTTGTTTTATACCGATTCCTGTGATGGAGAGTTGAACCATGTATTTTTTAAAACAGACCACAGAAGCCTTTTTTTCGCTTTTTCGCTGCAGGTCTGCATCACTGGCTATTTTGAGCTGAAGCAGATAGTGCGCTTGGTATGATAATAAATGAAGTATCGCAATATATGCCAGGTGTTCTTGTAACTATGTAAAAAAGGCTGCAGCAGCTGTGCCTATATATATATATATATATATATATATATATATATATATATATATATATATATATATATATATATATATATATATATATATATAATGAGATCTAACAGACAGTAATGCCAAGGAATGTACAGGGGAAGTTATTAGAACCAATGAAATGTAAATAAGAAAGAAAAGTGAATCAAAAATTGCCCGCAGCTTCCCTCGGGGGAACACTGAGGAGGATGCGGAGCATATAATTGGTTAACGGGGTGTTAAAGTGCGACTTACTTGGGTCGATGGCTAAATTGGTTAACGTGGTTGTGAAATGGGGTGTTAAATTGCGACTTACTTGGGTCGATGGCTAAATTGGTTAACGTGGTTGTCGGAGGGGGTGTTAAATGAGTGAACACGTACACACGTATGCGAAAGGGCGGCGCTGGTCGAAGGGACGTCGATCATTGTGTTTGTGGATTCGTTGTAATTCATTTCACCGCAACCTTGGACGTCGACGCGCCGTACAAACCAACCGACGAGCGGCAACTGAGCGAGCGAGCGCCGACCTTGAGTATATATACAGCTCGACGGCGCATGCACTGTCAGCTGTTGAATGTTCTCGAAGCGCGACGCCACATGCGCGTCCACTGGAGAATCAGGAGAATTGTAGATGTCGAACGCGGTGTGTAGAGGAGGAAGGGTGCACAGATGGTGGAGGAGTGAAGCGCGCGCGGTGTGTAGAGGAGGAAGGGATGCACAGATGGTGGAAGAGTGGGCGACGGCGCGACGGCGCATGCGCGCGCGTCAGCTGTCGAATGTTCGAGAAGCGGTGCGGACGGTGCGGACGGCGCACTACAAGGCGCGAGTATAAGATGCTTCCGCATCTAAAAATAACCAGCCGTGAGCAGGAATCGAACCTACGACCTTCGAATAACGCGTTCGAGAGCATCGAACGCGTCTTCGACCTCAAACCTTTCGTTGCCCGCAGCAACGACTTCGGGGAGGGGGAGGCGGTCACCGAACCGCAGGGAAACCGGGATAACGCTGGTTCCAAATCACGCCACCGGTACTACTTGCGAAAACGCAACTAGGCTGATTTTCGCCCCCGGCATGTAGCGGGACGTCATCCCCTGATTGTAGGGGAGCGGAGATTATAGCTGCTGTGCGATTGGCCATCCAGCAGCAACAGTAAAGGCTACCTGGCGAGCTTTCTCCCTGGTAATACCATTACACGCGCTGCATACGGAATATTGGTACGGGGTGCCACAAATGAACATTCTAGAAAAGAGGACGATGTTTAGCGCGAGCTCGTGGAGACCGGGCTCAATATTGTATGAATGCCTGTTTACCGAATGTAAAGGCATTTTCAGATGCCTTCTCCCCGTAACATTTTGGTGGAGAGTGCGGTCTTCCCACAGCCAACATGACGACGATTCTACGCAGCGGACGTTCCTTGGCTGCCTGTGCGATGCCTGATCAAGACGAACACGAGGATTCTTCGGAGACTACCCCAACCGTGATTCGTCCAACTACGCAGCAACCAACAGCACCGCATCCAGCTGCTGCTAATGGCACCGTCGTCCTGACTCAACCGCGTGACCCAGGCACATTTTCGGGCAGTGACAGTACTGACGTGGAGGAATGGCTTCAGCTGTACGAAAGGGTGAGCGCTCTTTACAACTGGGATCCGACGCTCATGTTGGCCAATATTATTTTCTACCTCGATGGTACAGCTATAGTTTGGTTTTCCAACCACGAGGAAGATATCACGAGATGGGACATCTGTAAGCAGAAACTCATCGATCTCTTCGGCAAGCCCATCGGGCGTCGTCGTGCTGCGCAGAAAGAACTAGCGTCCCGACTCCAGTCCGGCACCTTGCCCTCTGCCGGAAGGTTGATGACAAGATGCCAGAATCTGAAAAGGTCGCGCACATCCTCAAAGGAATCGCCGATGACGCCTTCAATCTCCTCGTATTTCGAAACTCATCGACCGTAGACGACGGTATAATGAATGCCGACGCTTCGAAGGCGCGAAAAGTCGCCGTATGACTCCACACTTTTCGCGTCTACCCAACACGGCTGCAACATCTACCTGCGAGGACGCCCGTTTGCCACCAGCCCCTGCTGCTTGCGACAATATTGTGCGCATCGTGCGCCACAAAATCGAGGCAGCGTTTCCCCTGTCTGACCAAGTCCAGGCACCCGACGACTCTCGCGCCACAATTTATTTAATCAAGAGTGTCGTACGCCAGGTACTTGCCAACGCCGGACTTCAGACGCTATGCCCCGTTAACTGACCTGACTACCGACTGCCCAGTACCCCTAATATGTCCCGCGAACCGAACAACCCCCCACGTTACCGGAACCCGGCAGAATGGCGAACTTCCGATGACAGGCCGATCTGCTTCAACTGTGGACAAGTCGGCCATATTTCACGTCGTTGCCGCACTTCCTGGGGTTGGCAGCCATGGTCGCATTATCCCAACACCCGACGCCCATCCGCTGGCACTCGGATGCCGATCTACGCGGCACAAGATGATGCTTCACCATCCAGGCCCGCCCAACCAAGCCGCTCCCCGTCGCCCTCTGGACGCATGTCCCGCTCAACTAACCGACATCGCTCCCCCTCACCCTCCTACCACCAGTCCTCGGAAAAGTGACGGGCGCAGCTCCTAGAGGTGAGCCTGCTTCGACGATCCGACCTGAAATTCCTCTACAAACGATACCCGGACACAACAACTTGATTAAAGTAAATGTTGACGGTACTTCTGTGGCAGCACTCATTGACACCGGCACTCACATATCAGTCATGAACTCCAGCCTTTGTGCTCGGCTCAAGAAAGTGCTCACTCCTGCTCCGATCACTCTTGTCTGAGTAGCTCATGGTGCAACACCAGCGGTTACCGGGATGTGTGCCACCCGTGTCACTGTTGCTGGACGTCATACCACTGTTCTGTTTTACGTACTGGACCACTGCCCCTAGGACATCATTTTGGGACTCGATTTTCTGTCGGAGCATTCCGCCCTAATTGACTGTTCTGCTGGTGTTGTTCAGCTCGCCCTACCACACACCGTTGACCCTCCTGATCCTGCGCCGCCAAAGCTATGCTCCACCGACTTTGTTCACCTATCTTGTCGAACTGTGACGTATATCGACGTCTCTTGAGATCCACCTGTGGCTGACGGCGATTATGTCATTTCACCTAATCCCACAGTACTCTGTTCGCTCAATGCTGCGTTCCCCCACACCATCATCACAATGAAGGACAATGTGGCATGTCTCCCTATTGTGAACTTTGGACTTTGCTCTGAAGTGCTGCCACGAGGAATATTCCTTGAAACCCTTGCCCCCACCGGCGACTACCACATATCGGCATTAACAGAGGATACACCGTCATCTGCAAGTGTTCAGTCGCGCTGTACACTAAACTGCATAACTGGAATAATTGCCTCTGATCTCCCGCCCGAGCATGTCTCTGCGCTTCGTGGCCTTCTTGTGTCGTATCAAGACGTCTTTGATCTCTGCGACCGACCCCTAGGTCAAACGACCGTCGTAAAGCATCGGATCAACACCGGTGATGCAAATCCAGTACACCGGCAACGCTATCGGGTTTTCTCCACCGAACGCCACGTGATCCATCAAGAAGTTGACAAGATGCTTGCCCGAAACATCATTGAACCTTCGTCAAGTCCTTGGGCTTCGCCCGTTGTGCTTGTGAGAAAGAAGGATAACAGCTGGCGCTTCTGTGTCGACTACAGAAATGTTAACAAGGTTACAAAAAAAAGTCGTGTATCCTCTGCCGCGGGTAGATGATGCTCTTGACTGCCTTAGTGGAGCAAATTATTTCTCTTCCATCGACCTTCGTTCCGGGTACTGGCAGATATCAGTTGATGATCTGGGCCGTGAAAAGACGGCATTTATAACTCCCGACGGGCTCTATTAGTTCAAAGTAATGCCGTTCAGGTTATGCAATGCCCCGGCTACATTCGAACGAATGATGGACGCTCTTCTTCACGGTTTCAAGTGGTCAATCTGCTTATGCTACCTTGATGACGTCATTGTTTTTTCGCCAACTTTCGAAACTCACCTCGAGCATCTCTCAACAATTCTTTCGGTTTTCCGCAAAGCAGGGTTCCAACTAAACTCGTCGAAATGTCACTTCGGCCGCCGGCAGCTCACTGTCCTTGAACGCCTTGTCGATTCTTCTGGTGTTCGTCCCGATCCTGAGAAAATCCGCGCCGTCAAAGATTTCCTTGTGCCGACCTCTGCGAACGACGTTCAAAGCATTGTGGGCCTTTGTTCTTACTTTTGTAGATTTGTGCGGAATTTCACTGACGTCGCACGCCCGCTCACGGAACTACTAAAAAACAATGTGACATTTGTGTGGGGACCTGAACAAACCAGAGCATTCGTTTAACTGACGAGTAGACTTACGACGCCACCAATTCTCGGCCACTTTGATATATGCGCTCCAACGGAAGTGCGTACCGACGCCAGCGGCCACGGAATCGAAGCTGTTTTGCCACACCAACAGCATGGCTGCGAGTGCGTTATTGCATACGCTAGCCGTCTTTTATCGCCAGCAGAGCGAAATTACTCCATCACAGAACGCGAATGCCTCGCACTCGTCTGGGCAGTGGCTAAATTTCAGGCGTATTTGAATGAACGCCCGTTCACGGTTGTCACTGATCACCACGTCATAGGCTGGTTGTCGTCCTTAAAAGATCCTAGTGGACGTCTCGGCCGGTGGGCTCTACGGCTACAGGAATATTCCTACACGGTTGTCTACCAATCAGGTCGCCACCATGAGGATGCTAATTGCTTGTCGCGTCATCCAGTAGACCTAGCAGACCTTTCTGAGAGCGATGAGTCTACTTGCGTTTTGGCACTTTCCGCGTTTAGCAACATCGGAGATCAGCAACGGCGTGATCCTCACCTCAGAGATATAATCCTTCGGCTTGGTGGTCCCACAACTCCTTCGTCTCTCCGTATGCCTGCTCCAAGACGGCGATTTATATCGCTACAGCATGCATCCTGACGGACCTGAGCTGCTGTTCGTCATACCAAAACATATGCGTCTGACTGTCTTTGCACAGTTGCATGATATTCCGATAGCTGGTCGCCTGAGAGTTTCAAGAACTTATGACCGCGTTCGACGTCGCTTCTTTTGGCCTCGTTTTTACCGATTTGTCTGCCGTTACGTCACCTCATGCAAATTCTGTCAACACCGCAAAAAATCAGCAACCCTTCCAGCGGGACGCCTTCAGCCTATTCAGATCCCATCCGAACCATTTTATAGGATGTTGACTTACTAGGACCATTCCCTTTATCGGCCAGTGGAAACAAGTGAATAGCAGTCGCCACGGACTACACCACTCGGTATGACATCACGCGGGCCCTTCCTACCAGTTGTGCGACCGACATCAGTGACTTTCTTCTAGAAGACGTCATATTATACCACGGCACTCCTCGGCAACTGCTTACTGATCGGGGTTGCTACTTTTTATCACAAGTTATCCAAGACATATTACACTCTTGCGCTACAAAGCACAAGTTCACAACGGCGTATCATCCTCAAACCAACGGGCTCACGGAGCGGGTAAATAGAACCATCACGGACATGCTCGCCATGTACGTTTCTTCCGACCATCGTGACTAGGACTCCGCCCTTCCATTTGTAACATTTGCCTATAATAGTCTCATCATGACAATGCAGGTTTCTCGCCATTTTTCCTCCTGTACGGACGAGAACCCACATTGCCATTCGACGCGCTGCTTCCTGCCGTTAGCCACACGTCAGAATATGCCCGCGATGTAATTTCTAGAGCTCTAGAGGCACGCGAGATCGCTCGCCGGCGTCTGAGCGATTCGCAGGAACGACAACGACAGGTCTACAACCCGTGCCATCATGATGTCTCTTTCCGTCAAGGTGGCACAGTCCTTGTCTGGATGCCGTCGCGGCGAGTTGGCCTGTGCGAAAAGCTCACCTCACCATACTCGTACTGTCTGTGTCCGTACTGTGAGCTTCAATTTCACTTTCGGACAGGGAAATGGTCTTCCTACATGGTCATGTGTAATGTTGTGGCTAACGCCTTGCATTGTGTTTTCTTACATTCCTCTTCTTTTGTTTTATTCATTAGTGTTCTTGTTTTATTTCCCACGGGACGCTACGTAATGTTTTGTAAGGTTTTATGTTAGTATAGTTTTTTACTCTCTTGGCGTACTGCTTCTTCGGGTTTCTCAATTGGGGCTGCTTGGAGTGAATATAAAAAATGGTAATTTATTGTTTTATTTGGTGCTAAGCGCTATTTTTAGGGTTTTTAAACAAAAATCTCTAGAGTACGTTTTCATTTTTTCAAGCCTTTATTGATGCTTGGTGCAACAAATAATAAAAGATAAATAAAAAAATGAGCACACAACTTGGGATCACGCAGTTTAGACTGTGGTGGGTATCAATTTTGTATTTTGCCATTTTTCATTTTTCACTTTTGTCATTGTGGCGGCAGTCAAGTTTTGATTTGTTTTGGGTCGGCTTTGTTTGCGGCGTCATTGGTTTTGTGCGCATCGTGGAAGTGCAGCATATCATGCGTATATATCGGCTTCAAAAAAACGACAATAAACAGTTGGTAGTCTGAGCTCTTTCCTGTCTCCCTTGTTTTTTCTTCAAGTTTGTGCAGCAATTAAATTTTTCAAGTATGAACCAACTAGTCTGCAAAAAAGTATTGCTTCACTCTCCCAGCGCGTTCGTTTTGAGGCTGCGTCCCCGTCCTGAGCCACACCTTTGCCACACTCCCACAGCTTGTGTTCCAGGGTTGCCCTCGCCTCGCAAAACTTGCAGCGCGACGCATAAAGTTCTGGGTCACAGATTCAACATCACCGGGTTTAGAAACGTCTTGGTCTACAGCTGTCGCCACCTGACCGCCTGCCTTTTGTTCAGTTTTTTGTGTAGTGGCGGAAATTTGCGCCTGGCCATACTGTAATGCTGGGTAACATCTTTAAAGCTGGTGAGGTGATCCTTCCACTCCCATTCCTCACCCGACGTCACTGCCGGGGTGGTGGTGGTAATGGTGGCCACTCTGTCCGTAAGCCGTCGAGTCGCCCCGAGCACCGCCTCGTTGCCTATGAGTGAGGAAGTCTGGGCAGGCGCCCATACTACGGAAACATCTATATTTTCAATTTTGCCCGCAAGTAAAATTCGTAACGCCTCGGCAGAGACACGGCCGTTGGCGAAGTTACGGAATGCCGTCTTAGAGTCGCTGACAACCACTTCGGCCATGGTGGTGACCACTGGGATTGCGATAGCCACTTTCTCGGCTGTCTCCACGTGCTCTGTGCGTACCGTGACGCCAGTCTTCCAAATATTCTGGCGATCCATTAGAGAGGGCCGTGAAGCCACGCCTGCGCGCCTAGCTCACCGCGTTCACGATCACTGCCTTTTTACATTTTCCATACTTCTGTATGTCCTGTGCTCTCTTTTTCCGTCTACCCCTGAGGTATTCGGGGTGCATGTTCTTCGGCAAAGGAAGGATGACCAGCCTATCCCTTACGTTGCTTGATACGTAGAGTTTTACCCCGTGCCGAGTGTGACATGTAATTCCTAAACTCTCTAGTATGTGTCTGCCCGTTGTTCTTTTGTAAAGGCGCTCGTACTGCGCTAGGGTCTGGGCCTCCATCAAATCCTCCAGCGTGTTGTGGAGGCCCAGATCAAGTAATTTAATAGTTCATCAGTAGCCTTATGGCCTGTTTGTACGCCTTCCTGATTAAGCCCTCCATCTTTGTCTTTTCCGCTACCTGCGACTTGAGGTGGATGCTACGTATGTTATTCGGCTCATTACGGAGGCTTGAACTGGCCTTATTATACTGCCCTCTTTCATCCCGCTGTGTCGCTTTCCTATGCGTTTTAGTAGTCGGATGGTCTGAGCAACTGCGCCTTCTAGTCTCCTGATGGTCTCCCCATTGTGGCCATTCACCGCGTTGTGTAAGCCGAGAACACGTATATTATTAACCCTAGGCACGGGTCGCCCATCAGATGTCGTTAGACGTATGTCTCTACAGGGGTCATTATTTACCTCACCGTTCGGCTTGCGGCCCCTGCGCGTGGGTTTGTATACTAAAAGTTCTGATTTTTACGCAGAGCAGCTCAAGCCGGTGTTCTGTAAGTATCCCTCAACCGTCTCGATCTCACGCTTTAGCATCTGTTCTATGTGCCCACCGCAGCCCTGTGTAACTCACAACGTAATGTAGTTGGCGTAAAGGCTGTGATGGAGCTATTCGAGTTCTCGTAGCTTGGCTGGCAGCCCCACAAGAGCTACATTGAAAAGCTTTGGTGATATCACCGATTCCTGCAGTGTACCGGCGCTACCCAATTCTATTTCCTCAGAAATAAGCTGCCCGAAAGTAAACTTGGAATTTTTATTCGCGAGAAAATCTTAAATGCAGTTGTATGTTCGTTCGCCCAGATTTAGTTCTTGCATTTTGGCCAGCACGGTTGCATGTGTTACGTTATCAAAGGCTTTTTTCAGGTCCAGGCCAAGTATGACCTTGGTAGACTTCGTAGGGCTATGTATTACCTGGTGTTTTTTCTGTAGCATCGCATCCTGCGTCGAGATGTTTTGCCTGAACCCCAACATCATGTGGGGAAGCAGGTCGCGGTCCTTGAGGCAGTTGGTTAGCATGGTGAGAACCACGTGCTCCATTACCTTTCCCAAGCACGAAGTCAGCGAGGTCGCTCTGGGGTTCTCTAGCCGCATTCGCTTACCCCACTGCGGTATCAGCACGATGTGAGCAGTCTTCGATTGTTGAGGAACTTTTTCTTTCTCCCAGAACCGTTGACAAACAGCGCAAATTTTTTATCAATTTATCGTCTTGATTCCTGAGCGCCTTGGTGGTAATATCGTCGGGCCCGGGCGCCGCAATACTGCCCTGATTTTTGACTCGCAGATTGGTCTGTCTAGGACTTCGTCGACAGCACCTCTGTAACCAGGTTGCACTTGCGCCCCGCCACGGTGGTCTAGTGGCTAAGGTACTCGGCTGCTGACCCGCAGGTCGCGGGATCAAATCCCGGCTGTGGCGGCTGCATTTCCGATGGAGGCGGAAATGTTGTAGGCCCATGTACTCAGATTTGGGTGCACGTTAAGGAACCCCAAGTGGTCGAAATTTCCGGAGCCCTCCACTACGGCGTCTCTCATAATCATATGGTGGTTTTGGGACGTCAAACCCCACGAATCAATCAGGTTGCACTTGCGACCGCGTAGAACTGATGAACCATTCCGTAATCTCCCGCAGCATATCTTGCTCGGAGCCTTCATACGGATGTATGATTCTGTAGATGTTCTGTCTGTGAGTGGTTTTCATCTCGTCCGGATCTAGCAGGTACCTAAATAGGTTCCAAGTCTTTGCGAACCCTAGTCTGTTCTACATGCTGCTGCAAATATTCTCCCACTGTTGCTTGCACAGCTGCTGCGCGTGACTTTCAACATCTCTATTGAACTCTGCGATCGCTTTCCTAAGTAGTCTGTACTGCCTCTGCCTTTTCAAACTTGCCTGCGAACTTGTTTGGCCTCCCATATATGTAAGAGTCTGCTGTCTGAAATTTCAAGTTCTGCTTCCGGAGGGACTAACTGCGTATGCGGCTTCAGCGAGTCAGTCCATGCACTAATATCGGTAATGGATTTCTCTAATTTTCTCGACTCTCTGATTCTTCTGAATTTGTCCCACTCGACCAATTTAAGCTGATTGCCTCTAGTCTTGCCTGGATCTGCTTTGACTTTGATCTCTATTATGAAATGATCACTACCCAGATCTTGCTGCGTGTTCACTGCGAATCGACAATGTTTTTCGTAAAAGTTAACTCTGCTATGGTGCCTACGCTAACACTGTTACCTTTTCGCGTTAGAAAGGAGTGATCGGTAACGAGGGTCAGACCCTCTTGCTGCGTGGCGAGCCACAGTTTCCTGCCCTTGATATTTCCCTAATTGTAGCCTCACGCGGTGTGTTGAGCGTTAAATTCCCAGGCAGTTAGGACCGCCTGTTCGTTCGCTATTGCGATCGTTTTTTGAATCAGCGGGCCGAATCTTTGTTTGCGTCACGGACTGCTGTAAACATTCAAGACAAAAAGGCTGCTAGTTACCTTCTGATGCGGTACGATTTTTTAAAGTGTGTTCGACTTCGTTATTTCTGTATCGTACTGGACGGCTTTAAGATTTCATCTAACCAGCGTGGTAATTGCCAATCTCTCTCCCGTGGCGCCGCTGTAAAGCCTATAGCCCGACAATTTTGTGTTCCCGTTAGTTTCTTGTAATAATATAATATCTGCATTTTCTTTGTTGATCAGGTATTGCTGTAAATGACATCGTTTCCTAGTGCAACCCCTGCAATTTCATTGCCAGATTGAATACGTGTTCTGAGTAGCCATGGTGGCATTACGGCTTTCCAGTGATCTCGCCCGTCTCTGTTACCGCAGGCCTGCTGTAAGGTTTTTCGTCGTTTTATTATGCCCGCAACTCCTTGCTTGCGAACCACTGCTAGGTGTACTGACTGCCACCGATAATTTCAGTTCAAGCTCACCTACGCGCGTTTGCATAGTGCCTAACTGTTGCTGTATCTACTGTTGCATTGTGGCAAACTGCTGCTGCATCCTTTTAGTTATCTGAACGAACATGTCCTCCATTTTCTTTTTAAGTGCTTTCTTATCTGGCTCCACTCGGAGTACTACCTCTTTCTGCACTACTTTTGTCTGACTCTCTCACCTGTACATTCTTTTTTCCCTGCAATCTGAATCTACGTCTATAGCCTTTCATTTTGGAGGCGCAGTCACCTCTACACCACTATGTACTGTTTCCTCTGGAACCTCGGCTATTTGGGCTACTTCTTTAGTGTCCTTGCCTGCGTTTCTCAATTTAGCGTTTTCTTAAGAATGCTAATCTCGACTGAAAGGGTTGCGTTGTCCTTAGTAAGCTGCATAAGCACCTTCTTAATCTGTGCCAACTCTTTGTTAGGCTTGGCGTTAGCATTGACGGTAGCAGCTTTGACCTTCGCGCGTATGTCGGAGACAATCCACCCAGCTCACCTCGATCGGTCCGGGGTGCCCGCTTCCGGTTTCTCCTCCCTGTGTCTGCGTCGGTGTTGTTCCACACCAGGGGGTTGACGTGCTCAGGGCTCTGGAACTGGCCCTCAGCTGATATCTGTCTCCCTTCTTGCCGCTTCTCGATCGGGATCGAGAGCGGGTGCAGGAGCCGGAACGCGAGCTCGACCGATTCTTGCGTGTGTCGTCCAACGCAGCGGTGTCGTGAATGCGCTCTTCATTCTCCGTGCGTCCGCGTAAACTCGAGGCGTTTTTTGCAGGTTTCTTTCCCACTGTTGCTTCTTGACTAAGTAATGGGTCTTGACCTGGCCTTGCATTTCCTGTCACCAGTCGGATAGTCCCTGCCACAGAGAAGGCCACTAGGCTCGCACCGATGATCGGCGGTGAGCTCTGCGCTCCCACATCCACGACACCTTTTTGCTTGCGGCTGTAGGCAAACGTCTGATCAGTGGCCTAGTCCTCCGCACGTGTAACACGTTTCATATTGCCTAATGAACTATACGCAGCAGTACTCACAATTCCTGTAGTACATGTAACGAGGTACGTACGTGCCCTGGAATACAATAATCACGTGATTAATGCGACCCATCCTCTTGGCGTGCAATATGTTCGGGTTCTTGTCGTTCACTAAGCTCTTCTCGATATCTTCGGAGGTATCGTAGCCCGGCATCCCTCGAATGATTCCCTTCCACGTATCTTCCGGCGCGGTTATGTGTGTGATGACGTTGTATGCTCTGTCTTCTATGCGGAAGGTCTTCATTGCAGTGTACTATTCTGCTTTTGCGATCACCGCTGCACTCAATACAATGAGGATCTGCAACTCGTTGATGCGAATTGAGTCCTTTACCACATCTGCGAACATCAACCCAGTTGCTCTCTGCATGCCATCGCCTACCTACGCTGTATGCAGCTGTGTTAAAGCCATCCTTCGGTCACGTAAAGACCTTGACGACTTCTTTGGGAAGGGCAGAATTCTTTGGGGCCGCATTCATCTTCTGTATGTTTCTACACGCTCGTCTTTTATGGTCCTCCGCGTCTGCTGACACGGTGTCTTCTTGCCTGCCTGCGGTAATGTTCGCGTCCATTGCCCTAATAATCTTCTTACGTGCATGGATCGTGATCCAGCCTTGTTCTTCTGCTGTTTCCTTCCCAGAGATGTTGTCTCCATCCTTTTGATTGATGTCCATCGAGTTAGGCTGCGAGGTGAGTCAAGGAGCCTGCACTCTCCTCGGTGAATCTTGAGCTGAGGCCACGGTTGCGGTTGGTGTAATGGCGTCACCTGGTTGTTGTTAGGGTTAGCATTTCCATCGGCGTTGCACGAACAGAAAGTTCGTGTAGCGGTCAAGATTTGGCTCACCAGAATAAACTGTAGCAGTCGGTAAAAATCGTTGGCCTTCCCAGATTGTTGCTAATGTTTTCACTTTCCGAAGGTTCACAATTACTCTACTATTTTGAAAGTTGGTGGAGCTCCCAAGCAGTGTGTCTGCTTGCTGCGACCCCCTAGCGGCGAAGCTGGCGTTATGGAACAAGAAAAAAGCAGCTTGCGCAAAAGATAAAAAAATCACAGCATTTCAAGTTGTTTAAATATAATTATGGGGTGAAGCTTTCGGAGGTGATTATTGTGATTAAAGATAAGTTAGTACTGAGACTGATTGTGGTTGTGATATTTATATATTTTTTTCATTCAAAGAGATAGTGCTGAGACCGATTGTGATATAGTGGTGATTCTTCTTCATAGCTGATATGAGGTTCCGAGTTCCGGGTCACGTTTTGGCTTCATAATCACAGCTTCATTAGCTATCGTCTCTGGTGTAGTTTTCTTGTCGGTATTGCCGCCTTGCATCCGCTTCGTTGTCTCAACTCCATGTCAGCTTGGCGTTTGTCCCGCTTAGCCTTTGCTTCCTTAGCCCTAGTCGAAAATGATCCCTATTCCAATAATGTTCGAGATCGCTTCCCCCGTCAAACCATCATGCTTCCATCCCCGGACCTATATAAATTATGCAAAATTTCAACACGACCTAGAAACTGCTTTAGACGCTCCTTATTAGGATGGAGATGACACTAAAGCTATGACATTAAGCGCAGTAATTAAAAGGGCATACAAAAACGCTGAATTTGCTGTTAAATCGGCGAAGAGAGCACCTTATAGCCCCTGGTGGAATTCCAACTGTTCACGAGATCACAGATGAAGACAGGCAGCTTGGAAGAAGCTAATACATAATCAGTCCTCTAAGAACCGGTCAGATTATAAATTTCTTGCCGCTGTATTTAAACACACGGTGGCCCAAGCTAAAGAAGAATATGATAAAAGACATTCCGATTTTCTCTCGAAATCTAAAAATAAGAAAGCTTTATTTCAATAAATGCGATCTCAAAAAATCCTGCCGTCTGCAGTAAATACTGATTATGAAAAACTATCACTGGAAGAAACGAAGAACTCTTTAGAGTCCTTTGGAGTCAATTCGCAAGAAATT
Organism: Rhipicephalus microplus; assembly: GCF_013339725.1. Classification (NCBI taxonomy): domain Eukaryota; kingdom Metazoa; phylum Arthropoda; class Arachnida; order Ixodida; family Ixodidae; genus Rhipicephalus; species Rhipicephalus microplus. The sequence goes on along the minus strand of NW_023612866.1, from coordinate 55,772 downwards.
AGATTTTCTTCGACTATGCCTTTCAACTGGCCAAAGTCTAGCGGAAGCACTCACTTCGAAAACGTAACGCTGTCTGAAGCTTTAAAAGTCATTCGAGATCTACCATCGTCAGCTCCTGGTCCAGATGGAATCACAGTTCCTATGATTAAAATTTTATTCAAGCTATCCCCTGGCGACGTCCTCAATTTTATAAACTACTCTTTCAAGAATGCCTGGACACCGTATGACTGGAAAATAGCTAAGGTGATCCCATTATTGAAAAAGCAAGGATTATGTTTTACCATAAAAAATATCAGACCCATCTCGCTAACTTCGAACATGGTGAAACTCAAAGAGAGGGTCCTAGAGGGCCGAATAAACTCCTGAATGACGAATAAGGTCATATTAAAGCCAAATCAAATTGGTTTTCGTTGTGAATGCTCAATTTGGTGCGCCCATGCGGATTTAGAGAGTTGAGTACAGCTTGCACGTAAAAGGAAACAGTACGCTGCATTACTAACTCTTGACATAGCTAAAGCGTACGACAAAGTCGAGCACTCTATTCTACTGACCACCTTGCAGAGTCTAAAGTTTCCTCAGTACATTACTGAGTGGATAGCAGAATTCCTAAAATCAAGGGAGTTGTAATGCGTGAAAGATGGCTGTTGTTCGCATCAATTTAAACAGCAACGTGGTGTTCCCCAAGGGTCCGTCCTATCTTCAGCATTATTCAATATACTGATGAGCTCTATTCCAATTGTTCAGGATGTCAGCGTCTACATTTATGCAGATGATATCATGTTCTTCGCTGCAGAGAGCGACATCTACTCACTACATCAAAAACTGCAAAGATATATTATTACATTAGAAATTTGGTTGCAATTCATTTTATTGTCATTGAACATCAGTAAAAGTGCACGCTTGGTGTTTCCTATAGCAGATACAGTTTCAATTTCTGCATTGTATATTCGGGAACCTATTCCACAAGTAGATTCAGTCAAGTACTTAGGAATGATTTATAATGAAAAGCTAAATTTGAGCCCACACATTCAATATATAACAGCAAAGGCACAACGGGCGTTAGGTTTATTACGCAGGTTAAGCAATAGAAAATACGGGCTGTGCCGACACACGATGTTAATGATATATAAAATGTAAGTGCAACCAATAGTAGAACTTGGATGTGTATTATTCTGGGGGGACGCTGGTTATAAAATTAAACCGCTAGTAATGTTAGAGCGAGAAGCCCTGCGAATATGCCTGGGACTTCCCAGGTTCGTGGCGAATAATGTATTGAATCAAGAAGCGCGATTGCCAACACTCCTCTGTCGATTACGCATTCTAACGGTTCAAACGTTCTTAAAGTTCTACAGTTTACCGGCGTGAAGATCATCAGAGTACGCATTTATCAGCGAACCTGACTTTTTCTCTCTTGCACATTGGCCTCGATTTCATACCCCTCAGATAATTTTCGTTAAAAAGAAACTGGATTGCATAAATGTAGACATTAGCACAGTAATTAAAACTAATTCCTCAACCCTCAACATAAATAAGAGTACGATGAAATCTACCCCACAAGCCAAGTTGCAATCTCTTAGATTTTTGACCACTACATCGAACTATTACTTGGTACATGCAGAAACAAAAAATGTAATAGCTACAGAGGCTTCTGGCAACAATGAAAAGGCAGGCGTAGGAATTGCGTCTGATTTCCTCGGCTGGTATATTTCAGCAAGGCTTCCAGATTTCACTCCTATAATTGAAGCCAAGCTAGTAGCTATTATTTTAGCTCTTCGTAAAATTCCTACAACCGAAACTAGTGCAATCATCCTAACAAACTCACTGTCGGTGTGTGCAGCTCTGACAACCTTCGAACAATCTCGTGCCCTAGCAGCGTTCCACACATTAGCACCGCCGCATTTAAAACTCCTCAAATTAGTTTGGGTCCCAGCTCCCTGCGGATTACAATTAAATGAATTCGCAGATGCTTTGGCGCGAGCATCACTCGATGGACCATAAATTTCAGTACTTCTTGAGTTTGAGTACTTATCAGGGGTTAGATATAGGAAATTCGCAATTTTTACAGATAGTTTAGAAACTATCACACAATGAACAGATTATCAGCACCTCAAACTTCCATGGAAAGCTCAGTGGAGTCCGTCAAAAAAACTTGAAATTAAAATCTCCAGATTCCGGTGTCGTGTCCCCCCAATAAATTTTTATTTACACAGAGCTGATCTGGCACTTTCCCCCCTTTGTCCGTTTTGTGAAGAATCAGAAACTATTGAACATTATTTTGGCTCATATCGTAACTCTGCATTAATTAGGAAACGACTTTTAGTTTCCATTTGCGAAGCTAGGTTTAAATATAACCACAGAAAATGTTCTAAATTTTGGTGCCTCTGTTTTGGGAAATTGCCACATAGATGCATTCGATGCGGTGTGTAATTTTATTCAAGACTCTAAACATTTTTCAACATAAAGACCACGTTAACAGGTACTCAAAAAAAAGAGAAAATAAACCCGGGTCGAGAAGTGATTTTGAAATCTGAATGAATCCGTGACATACCAAATTATTCGGGTTTGGCAAAACCAGCTCTCTGGTCGGCTCCCAAAATCAAGTTATAGCTATTACTGTCTATTTTCTTGTTGATTCTTTTTTCTCACTATCTAAATCTTTGGTTTCTTTTCCTTAGCATACTGTCTTCACTATACAGCTTCCCCCACCCCCTTTTTTTCGTTGTAAGCAATAATGCAGTTATCATCCATATGACACTCTATGTTCTCTTGGCCAATCCCCCAGAGTGAGTGAGAGCCATGGATTAGAGGCTACAAACAAACAAACAAGAACGAAGCTGTTCGGAAGCCGACAAGACGACGCAAGGGAGCCTAAGGCGAAGCCGCAACTCCGCGCGAGGTTCGAAAGGCTGGGTTCCTATCCTCGAGCCATTGACATCCTCGGGGCATGGTGCGTCTGCGTGGCCAGGTACGAGTTCTGGGTGAGTGGTCCTACAGACTTCTGCGGTACGGCGAGCACCCTCGAAAAGACCTGAGCTGCCCACCACGTCAAGCGAGCCGACGTCGCTAACATTGTGCGGCTACGCCTAGACCTGGTAATGCCCCCTACAGCGGTATGCTGACCTGGCACCCAAGCGACGACTCACCGAGCATGCAACGGGTCCCACTTCAAGGCACCGGGCTACGGCTCAGACTGTGAGACTGTTTATTCTTTTCTGATGTGCGTGAATCCCGTGCGTGTACGACGCCTACTGCTGTATTTGCAGTAGTTTTTTTTTTCTCTTTCAATAAAACTTCATTTTGCTTTCTGCGCTGTCTTCGTCTTCTTCGCGTCACACGCCTTGCTACGTGACAAACCTAACCACGACATATCTGGCGTCCGCGAGACGCCAGATATGTCGTGGTCCTCCGAAATAAACGTGTGATGTCTTCGGATAACATGGCGAAGGTTTCATTAGGCTTTTGGGCCCTTAGCTCTAGTAGTTGGTGGGCGCGGTCACGTCTGTCGACATTGGCAAAAGTCTCAATCATCTGCTGGTGAAAGTCGGTTCATGTGGACAGGCTGCCTTCGCTGTTCTCGTACCAAGTACGAGCGCTGTCATCAAGATAGAAGTAGGCCCAGCCCAGTGGTTGATCTTCGCAACACGGTCATAGTGATCTAACCAGTCTTTTACATCTTCGTGTGCGCCACCACCAAAGCGTTTAGGCTCCAGAAATTGAAAAAAAACGTTACCTGGGATGGATTGGGAGGACTGGTGCCGAGAAGTACAGGCTGGGGGCTGGTGTTAGCCATTTCTAGATGTCTGGTAGAGGGATTCTGCGAGGGGTTGAAGTCTGGAGGAAGACCTTGTAGCCGACGACTGAATCGATGGACAGGTCGATGGACGATGGACCGAATTATACCGGTGACGTGAGATCGTTCACCTACAGCTGATCACTAGCAAACACACTATCTGCGACAAATAAATTTTCTTCCGTGCGTCAGGAGACTGAAAAAACGATGCTTGTCCGTTTTTGACTTACAAAAAAAAAGAAACCACCTGACCTTACTATGGCGAACGGTGCGAGTGGTTAAAAAATTTAGTTTTCACCTGGCACGGTTGGATAGGTGCTGCTATCTAGTGGGGCTCAATTTAACTAAGCAAGCCGAAAATTGTTCGATGGCCGTTGTTTTTGCTGTAGATTCTGCTACTTTAGCTCTGCTGCCACTAGCGTTGGTGGTCACGCAGTAAAGGCGGACAAAACTGATCCCGGCAACAATGACGTGAGAAAGACCGCTTTCAGGCTAGGGATTTGAAGTGCGCTAACATGTAGCAGGCCACTAAAACATGATTTTATATTTAAATATGCACTTCCTTGTCACAAAATTTGCACAAAGAGATTCCTGGAAAGCTATTTCAGCAAGCAACATCGACTTGATATTTGCTTCTAGTGTCCCTTTTAGGCTGGCTAAACCAACGCCAATAAGAAACAAAGGCATTTTTAGGCGGGTTCTTATACCATGCAGCAATAAATGCCACCTATATCGTGCTTTTGCATGCTCTTTCCTTGCGCTATTGCACTCACCCGTTATTTTTCAGTCACGAATCGCGTGTGCGCTAGTAGCGTGACACAGTTCTTTTTTTAGTACAGGAATGAGCGCCCTTGAGAAAGCAAAAAGGTGGTAGTCTGACCGCTTGCTCAATGAGTACTTTTTCATTCGTTGTTTTATTTTTAATCTAAATTGCCAGCTTTGTTTCAGTTTCACAGACATTCACTATCAGCATCTTGTCGTCTAAGGTGCTTAGTGCATACCTATTTGTTGTTGTGCGCTATTCATACGAGGTCTTCATCATCGTCGTCATCCTCATCATCACATTGTTGCATGCCAGGGAGACAACCCAGATGCATTTGTTTCATTGATGGTATGGATCAGCTTCGGTGGGTCAGTGGTTACAGGGCTAAGCCGCCGACCCGAAGGTCGCGGGCTCTATCCCGGCCATGGCGATCGTATTTAAATGGACAGCAAATGATAAAATCTGTACTGTGCAATGTCAGTTCATGTCAAAAATACGCCAGAAGGTCGAAATTTCTGGGGTCCTCCACTACGTCGCTCCGTATATCCATGTCATCGTTCGGGACTTAACACCCCACACATGAGTGTATGAGATTAAGTAAACTTTCGTTGGGGCCAGTCAGCCACATCGGCGCGTATGTTCCCACTCAGCAATAATCTGCCTGTTACAAGTGCTTTCGTTTTGTTTATTTCAATTTTTCGTTCGACAGTGCATTTATGAAGATCAGAAAGCTCTTCATGTCTTTACCCCCTGTATACGTACTTGCAGGAGGGTGACTTCGCACTTGGCCTGATGATTCCCACGAACGCGCGCAACAGCAGTGCCAACCAAACCACCGTGAACTACATTGACGAGATCTCCATCCTCGCAGGAAGAACCTGCACGGAGAGCACCAACGTATTTTTCTACGTCCTCACATTTGACTGGCAGGTGAAATTATCCTGTTTTCACATATATGCTGGCTCCTCCATAACTTGGCATTACGATGCTCTTGTAAAAACAGAAGCTTACCAGCCTTCTCACTGTGCACTTCTTACAACAGAGCTGTTGAAGCTTTTTGTTGCATGGAGTGGCGCGAAAAGGAATGAGCCAGCACGCACTCGCTGCATCTTCTTGTTCACCTTTTCTTCAACACCTCAGCTGATTTGTCCATCTATGGAATGCAATAACAATGATGGGCGGGTCTCTTACGTGAACAAAAACATGTAACATCCCGTAACAGCTAGTCACCGACTATCATCACATAACTAGTCACGTGCTTAAAGTCACTCCTCGTGAAGTAGCACTTGGTCACGTATCTAAAAGCACGCAAGAGCACGTGAGGGTGAGCCACTTGACTAAAATTGCGTAACTTAACGCTACAACTATTTAAGTAACTAAAGATCCTGTAACTTTACGTGAATGGTCACTCGAATGAAATCATAAAACATCGCGTAACTATACTCACGCGAGTAAATATCGCGTAACATGAACTGACGTGTCTAAAATTCAGTTATATATATTTGCGTCACCAAATATCTCGTGTAACGGTGTAACCAGCTGCGAACGCAGCAGAGCTCCTAAATGTTCAGAGGATGTCCTTCCTCAACGTAAGGTCCAACCTCCTCTAAGACAACACCTGCGTGGAGGTCATCTACAGTGTCGACGAAAACTTGAAGACAGTTTGCCGCGAAGTCAGCGGCTCTCCGCTGACATCGGAGCAAATATTAGAGTTATAGGTGGGCGGATTGACGAGTGAGCGGGTGAGCGCAGAGGGCAGCGGAGCACGACCCGATTATAAGAGTGATGGCTCAGTGACGGCACACTCGCTTCAGCGCATCGCATGGCTGCGCCTCTTGTGGGAATGCATGACGGACTGCTCAACATATCAAAAATAAAGGGGAGGGGGAGTGGGGTCACCGCCGAAAGGGTGAGGGCGAAGCCAAGCTAAGCGATTGAATATCTGGGTTCTCAGCAGCACCATTGTTAAACCTAAGGTCCCTAGATGAAACAAGTTTCCAAGCTAGCGCCACCTTCCTCTTTCCTCCTTGCCTATGTTGCTTGAACACCCCCTAAAAGGTTGAAAACTTTCATGAAAAACTGAAATAAATTGAAACAAAATAGAACAAAATGAGTCGTAGAATAAACAATCAGTTTTATTAACAGAAATGCTACAACACAAGAGCAAGCGGAATGTGCGTTACTCAACTATAAACGTTGTGCAGTTGCATGTTTTACTCCACTAGCTATGGCGTCTGGCATCGTACATCGTAGTTTTTCAAAGTATAACTGGACCAGTTCCCCGAATGTGTTCTATATGTGCTGTGACACATTGAACACGCTTCTTCCTGGATCCTGTCAGTGACCACAGGGCGTGACAGTGACGAGTGAAAACAGCCGTCTTTTGCATACGCAAGGAAAAACCACGACCAGAAAGGTACGAACGCAGGACTAGCAGCACTGCGTGGACGTCTTTTTTAAGATGTGCGCATTTCGACAGTCGTGATGCCAGTAGATTCTGGTGCGGTGCACGCATCTTTACGAAAATTGGGAGTTCTACTGTTGAGGGTTTCCGAAGCAGTGAGTTTCGGCTACTTTATGCCGACTTCTGGTCAACTGGTCAAGCGTGAAATGTTCCTCAAGGGGCCTCGATTACACACTGCAGCTCCTCTGTCTACGGGCGTTCGTACAAGTATTGATAACAACTGGCATGCACTAGACGCGCATTGGATGCACTCCTGGTGTTTCAATAAAAACCGAGAAATAAATTTGCTTCTCAAATAGGCATCGATGCACGTCGACGGAATTGCACGAAAGCATTCACGTGAAAACTCTCATAGCTACACTTCACGGCGTGCGTCACTTCGGATGGCACAAGGCAAATCAAAGAGAGCGAAACCATTTTTTGTTGTTTTACAGCAACCCAGCATTGTTGAAAAACTTGGACATTGCATTGAAGGCAGCACCACTAAATAATCTTGGCCGACTTGGCGCCAAATGCAATGGTCCTCCTATACAGTTCATGTCCTGGCTACGACTTCTTCTTTCGTCAAGGCCAGAACCTGGCTTGTGCCATACGCGGACGCGTACTCATTTTGAACCTTTTGCATAATGATAAGAAAGTGGCAGCATATCCACAGAGTGAATGATGAAGAATGGGGCGAAGCATCCATCCGTCCATTCGTTCTTGCTTCCGTTCGTCCATGCGTCCGTCTGTGTAACCGTCCGTGCGTGATTCTGTTCATGCATCCGCACGTCCATCTGTGCGTCCGTTCCTGCATTCGTCCATACATCCGCCCCTGCGTCTGTCCATGCGTCCATCCGTCGGTGCAGCCATCCGTGAGTGCGTTTACGCATCTGTCTGTGTGTCCGTTCGTTCATCTATTCAACACTCCAAGTACCACCATCACGCATCTTTTCATCATATATTCCGCATATGAACCGCCATCCAGCGGACAATCCAATGACTAAACGAGAGGTGGCACACGCACACTTTCTTACGGCTTGCGCTTCTTATCTACTTCCCACCTTTAACCACCTCGAGTTCATGGTATATAGTAGTTCACTGTATTCATGGCACTGCGGCCCAACGCTCGCGAAAACTTTTTAAAACCAAGGAGGTTATGCCCAACCAGTATAACGTAGCAACCCTGTCTTGTCAGATAGTGCCGAATGCACATACCAATGGCTGCTAAGGGGGATGAGAGACAGAAAAATTCGGCTTTTAATTACAACGCACGCTGCGAATTTTTTATTGTTCAACAACGCACAGAAGAAATCTCTCACCAGCACCACCTTGGAGGTCAAAATGTAAACTGGGTACACACTACGACTACTACTACGACTACGAGGGACAAACGGGTGCCGCTATAAGAAACTTCGCCCCTATTACACCACCAGCCATTTTCAAGATAACGTGCAAAAAATGGACCAATTACAGACCAAGATGGCAGAGAAATGTAGGGGTAAGCGAGAGAGTGAGGAGGACGATATAGAGAACAATGAGTGACGCTACCTTGGAAACTTTTTATCTAGAGACCTCAACGGCGCGTTCCAATAGTCACCGTAGACGGCTAAACAGATGGATGGCGGTCATCTTGAGTCTCATTTTAATTCTCACGTAGCCGGCAAAATAGACAGCTCCGAGAAGACTGCATCGAAGACAAATGCGACGCAGGCTACTTTGCTGTCTAAACAAGATGGCAGCTAAGCGAGTCACTCAGATAGATCGAATCTAGCCGGTATTGTCGTCTGCCCACAAGCAGACGCTTCTCCAGACGCTCAAATTGAGTAACGTTTATTTTTTTTATTTGAATGGAAAATAAGGCCGAAAATACAACTGTTACGTTCGTTTATTTTGACTTTTCCTTTTCGACGCGACATGGCGCCTTGTCCCTTAAAGCCATCCAAACGTGTTCCAATGCTCGCACAGCATGGGCTCGGCGCTGTCTCCTAAGCGGTCTACGTAGACTGTCTACGTGCTGCCTAAGATTTGGAACACAGCCTAACTAGGCGCGTAGATGCTGCCCCGCCACGGTGGTCTAGTGGCTCAGGTACTCCGCCGCTGACCCGCAGGGCGCGGGTTCAAATCGCGGCTGCGGCGGCTGCATTTCCGATGGAGGCGTAAATGTCATAGGCCCGTGTGCTCATATTTTGGCGCACGTTAAAGAACCCCATGTGGTCAAAATTTCCGGAGCCCTCCACTACGGCGTCTCTCATAATCTAATGGCAGTTTTGGGACGTTAAACCCCACAAAGCAAAAAACGAAGGCGTGTAGATTCTGTTTATGGCAGTGCGGCCTAAAAAAATAACCGCGTCAGGTGTGTTTCTTAAATTGTTTCTATAAATAAAAACTTGCCAAATAGGGGCTTATATTCTGTATTAAACGTTTTGGATTTATGATAACTTTTTTTCGCACTTGCGTCTTCTGGCGTTTAGTGAGAGCACTAGTTAGGTACGTAGTCATGGCGTACTTCTGAGGCCAGATTTCGCATAGTGTCTGCTCCTAACATTTTTTTTCTCTGTGTGGACATTTTTGGCTGACTATTTAGCTTTGAGTTTATGGGCAGAACTTCGTCCGAAATAAATAGTTTTTATGGTACCAGGCACCCTATTTATTGGTAACATTCTGCTGGAGGTGCGGGGTATGATTTCAAGCCCACCACACCCGAGGGAGAGAAGCCCAGGTCCCAGAATATTCGAGCCAGCAGAATTAACACCAGTCCACACAAGCACAAGTCGCCGGCCACGTGATGGGCAGCCCGAGTTTGGCCCACTGATCGATACATCAAAACCTGTGGAGACCTCAAGCACAGGCGTCAGCACGATCGCTATTCAGTCGATGCCATCATCCTCTCACCTCATTGTGGATGCCCTGCCGCTGTGGTCTAGTGCTTAAGGTACTCGGCTGCTGACTCGCAGTTCGCGGGATCAAATCCCGGCTGCGGCGGCTGCATTTACGATGGAGGTGGAAATGTTGTAGGCCCGTGTGCTCAGATTTGGGTGCACGTTAAAGAACCCCAGGCGGTCAAAATTTCCGGAGCCCTTTACTACGGCGTCCCTCATAATCATATGGTGGTTTTGGGACATTAAACCCCACATATCAATCAATCATCTCATTGTGGATTCACCACGTACACCAGAGGTCGTTAATGGTGACACTTTTGAAGATGCAGAGAACTGCCTTGAAGGCTTCAAGTGCGTTGCCCGTTCGAATGGTTGGGAATAGGCCGGCAAACTTCGTTACGTTTACGTGACCCTGCAAGATTCGGCACATACGTGGTTTAAGAACCACGAAGCGTCCTTACTATCGTAGGATGACTTCCGTCGAGAGCCAATCATAACCTATGCGAACACGAACCGCAGAGAGTAGGAAGAGGCTGCTCTTCAGGCAAGGAACCAAAGGAATTACGAGAGCGTGCCCTTGCAGTACATAGTAGACAAGTCGTGGCTATTTCGCCAAGTCGACCAAAACATGGCCGAGGAGAAGACGTTGCGGCAACCTAATGTGCTGAGAAAAAGAAGGAATTTTTGCAGGCCGGGTGTGTAATCCACCGCGAGTTGTGGTGGAGTTATGGTCCAAGGCAACGACCACGGGAAGGACACTGCAGCATCACGCGCGACATTAGAACAGAGACTTTACAACAGACACAACATTGTTAGAGTGGTGTCATCGACCCTCCCCACCAACTTTGACGTCCTTCTGGAAATGGTGAAAGCTGTTATTAGGAAAAAGCTCCAGAAACTGCAACTCATCCAAAGGCCTCCAGCCATGCTCTCAATCGCGGACGTTTTACGTGAAGAAGTGTGGCAAGCAATCCTTAAACAACAGCCTCAGGTGCTCCCCCGCGCACAACCAGAAGCTCAACCACAGGTGTCGTGCGCGCAAGTCGTATCGTAACACCTCAGACGTACGAACATTGTATAATCTACTGTTATGACACCGACGTTTCTTTGTAGTACGCCACCACCATTGTCAGAAGGGAGACCCCGTAAAAGTGATGTATGGCGCACTGGAAACCGTCGGCCCCACAGCTACCATTGTGGGGAAGCAGGTCATCTTTAACGGACATGCCAATATGGTCGGGTCAGGCTAAGTGGCTTTCCAGTGAATGCACTCTGCCCTCGTAATGGTCAGCGTCCTTACGAAATCAGATAATTTTTATTTTCGCGCTATGCCTTTCCAAAGACTCAGCGACATAAATAGCAGTCGATTGTACCGATGTGCAATAGCTCGCCAAGTCCACACCCGTCATCTACTTTCCCAAGGCGTCGTTAACCAAGCCCGCGACGCGAAAACTAGAACCAGCAACCTGTGGAGGCAGGGCCACTGATTTTTTAAAAACTGAAAACCCTCCATCGTTAACTGGATCAGGCGACGACACTGACACAATATCGAAAAAGACGGACAAGTGCAGCAATGGTGACGTGACATCCAAGCTACAAGTCAGAATTGACGATATCGAGACCTTAGCGTTATTAGACACCGGTGCAGACTACTTTGTAATAAGTAGCATGCTCGCAAAGAAGCTGAAGAAAGTTCTCACTCATTGGACCGGACCACAGATACGCACCACCGCAGGGCACGTAGTCAGCCCCGCACTATTGTGCACAGATAGGGTGGGAATGAGGGGCCATGTGTATGTCAGCAGTTTTATTGTTCTCCCCGAATGTTCCTGTGAGGCAATTAGGCGCATAGACTTACTGCAAGAAACAGTGCCATCATCGACTTGCAAAGCTCCCAAGTTTCTTGTTCTACAGAGAACGCTCTTGCCGTGTGTCAGACGGAACAAGCAATCTTTTCACCTCTTTATATTGTGGACGAAGTTCTGACACCACCGCCACGTAGCAGAGTGACAGTTTCTGTGAAAAGTGCCGTTTTTTGTGAATATGCAGGACAAGCTGATGGAAATACTGGGCTGCTACTCGAAAAAGGGATATGCGTTGCGAGATGTGAGGTGAATCTGCGTGAAGGATATGCGGATGCGCTACTGACCAACTTTACCAACGAGGTACAGCATGTGGCAAATGAAACAGCCATAGCATCATTTTGTGACTACATACAAGGCTCCGATGTTTGCATCATATAAAAGCACCACAAGCTTCTTCAACCGTGGGAAGCGTCCTTCAGAAAATACATATTGACCGAGAGCTGTCATTTCTGCAGAAAGATCACGCTTAGTCAAGGAATTCGCAGAGTGTTTTTCCCGTTCGTTGATAGTCAAACTCACTCCCTTAGCAGAGCACCACATTGCTGTCAAAGGACATTTTAGACAAATTTATCAGCATCCATACCGATTCGCTCCAAGAGGAAGGGAGGAGATAAAGGAGCAGGTACCGTAGTTGCTCGACGACGTCATACAGCCATCCAAAACCCCAAGGGCATCGACGGTAATACTTGTCAAGAAAAAGGACAACACCATGCGGTTCTGTGTTCACTACCGTAAACTGGACCTCGTCACGAAGCAGTAGGTTTACCCATTCCAACGGGTCGACGATACGTTAAACTGCGTAATGCTCACTTTTTTCATCGTTTGGAATGCAATTTAATGATGGAGTTTGAAGAATGTCACACGCATATTTGGACCCATTTCAATTCCCCTTTTTTTCTCCCAAGAAGAGAATGAGCGGATAGAAGGGGATTCAAGCGCTGTATATCGCCCTGCTAACCAGTATGGTTGCTTGTAGTAGAAGATCATCGAGTATGATCTACTAGAAGTGTTACATCGAAAGCTAATATGAGATGAGAACACAAGTCACGTGCTGTGCCGTAGCTGTTCGCTGCTGCCATCGCTGGTGTTCATATAAAATATCTCAAGGAACAAGAAAAAATTGAGTAAATAAAAAAAGTGCCCGCTGCAACGAGCGCTTGACGCCGACCCTGTTTGGGCAACAGAAGAGGACAGAAGAAAAGAGGCCCGAGATCCAGCTTTTCGGCTCAAATCACTGGAATCTTTCTCGAGGAGGCGTTCGTGCTGACCATACCCTGATGACACGTAGTAGTTCTAGCCACCCTAATAGTTGTTGTGGTGGTGGTTTGTAGGAAGAAATGCTAAAGTGCTAATTTCTGAAGCCCATGTGGGAGCGTGGCAAATCGCCTTGGAGGAGGGGGGAAGGGGAAGGTGAAAGCAGAAAGAAAGGAAGAAAGAGAGACGACAGCAGGTGTGGCACGAGAAGTGAAGAGCCGAGGCTGTTGCAGTACACAGCAGCAGCCCACGTTTCCGACAGTCCTGGAGAGGTTAAGAAGCTAGTCAAGCCTTGTGACACCAGGGTGTGCGCTTAATGGTTGAGGAAGGTGTGTCACAGAGGGTGGTTCATTGGCGCGAACTGTGCGGCAGCCTGCAAAGTGCGCAAGGGGTTGGGGGTGAGGGTATCCAAGGGATCCGCCGCAGGCATGGCAGCTGTGTTAGCAGGCTGGCTCGCCCAAGGGACCTTGCTGATCTCAGGACGGATTGGCACAGATAACAATTACCTGTTGCAGCGCGTAGCTTTTTGACGTAGCTTTGCATCCTCTTCCTACAAATAGAGAGCGTGTGCAACTTTGCTTAGCCACACGCCCTCTCTCCCCTTACAAAAAGGGCGTGGCAACACCTCTACGGGCCAACGCGCTGCAACGGGTACGGGGGGTTAGGATCATCGGCTCTCGCAATGTCTGTTGACACCATTGTCGTAGCTTCTCGTCGAATCGAAACGCAGGTGCCACGTATACTGAAAAAATAGCATCATATTGAGCTATACGTTCAAAATAGACCATACCCTATTCGAGCATCCCTCTGCCCGTCCATTTATCCGTCCATCTGTCCGCCCACAAATCCGTCCATCCATACGTGCCTCTGTTCGTGCGTCCATCAATTCGTTCGTTCATGCGTTCATCGTTCAGTTCATACGTCCATCCGTGCATACATCCGTCGACACGTGCACCTGTCCATTCATCTGTTTGTCTTTTAGACATATCAGCGACTTCAACGTGGACATTATGAACCTTAGGACCTAGCTTCGCTCCATCATCGGCATTCACTTTCTAGATCTGCAGAAATTTTTTTAGCAGACTTCACATTGACACTTTCAAAGTGTTCTACTTTGACAGCAGCAATGTATTTAGCCCTACTAACCTTGATTAGGTCTGAAAAAAGTGAAGCCGATTCTAACACGGACTAAAAAGCATTACAGGAACGCACACGCTGACTGTTATCGAAGCTTTTATTGTGTGTGCCCGAATATGCAGCTCATAAAATAGAGGGGAGGGTTGGTTAGAATAAATAATCGTGTTTGAGTGCGTGGTTCTCAATAAGAGCAGAAGGGTGCATCCTTACGATGGCTGTATGAAGCTTTATCTTTTGTCTGAAAGGGTGACTGATGGGGTGCTGACACACGTCAAGTCTCTGTGCATCATTGTGAAAGTGTCGAAAAATTCACGAGCGCAATTATCCTCATCTTTAGCAATGCCCTGGTGCGCCGAAGCACAGATGTGCACCTGCACTTGGTACAGTGAATCACCAGGTTACTGCCAGTTAGTTCTTTCTCACGTTGTTCACACACCAAAAGTTTTGTTTGCAGCCAGCACCCATGCTGGCGTGAGGGAAATCGTAACACGGACGGAGGAAGTCTGTGTTTCAGTTAAAATGGCCATTCTTCAGATGAATTCATACCAACTTGCTTGATTTCGAAACGTCTAATCTTGTTTTTTTTTTCATTTCTGGCAGTTATGGTTGTTCGACTAAAAAACGTTCCGCAAAATCCGTCGATGCACTTGCACCGTTTTTGAGTGGAGCAGGACATTACTGGCACAAAAAATATATCAAAGTTCAGAGTGTTTCGCAATATCAACGCATCAATGGCACTAATGTTGTGGCGCCATCTGTTTAGTTCCCATCAAACCACTTTTACCGTTCGGCACCACGTTTGTAGTCCTAGCCGCATCAAAAAAAAGGCGTTACCTAAAGCATAGCGAAAAAAAGATACCTGATTCTTTGCCCTCAGCGTTAGGTGAGAATAATTGCCGAACTATATGCAGCATTTTTTCCTGCGTTGCATACGCCGGCTTCACTTGGCGTCGACGCTACAGGTGACGGCGGCCAAAATGTCCACTTCTGGATGGTCCAGATATCAGCAGCGTCGGCGGTGACGCCGAAAGTGGTTCGATACGTGGAGCACAAATCACCGCATGGCTGGTAGCGATTGCCGTCAAGTAACGGTATTGTAACTGCCGCCGAAATGGCGGCCGCGTGCCTCAGATATATTAAATCGTCACCGTGCTCCGTGTGACCTGAAAGTTTTTAACTGATGCTTATATTAGACTTAGCCTGATCACCAGAAGCCTCGAGAGCAAGCGCTCTCGAGGCTTCTGTATTCAGGCTACCAGCCTGAATACATAACCTCAAAGATCCACAACAACTTCAAAGCTCAGAGGTCATATATTACAAGTTTGTCGTTCTTCTTGCTCTCATCGAAAGGCGCTTGCGTTATTTTTGCTCTCAGCAGAAGTAACCAATCACCAGGTTACTAATAAATCGGCGCAGCGCCGACAAATACGTGCCTTTCCCGACGTCGTCAAAAGCTAGCGCTAGCTGTCGGTTTGGTGCAGGCGGAGTGTGGCGGCAAAATACAAAGTAAATCACGTGTGGGACAGTATACGAGCATGACGAAGGGAAAATAAAAAAAAATACAGGTCGTATTGAGGATGAGACACCGAGTATCAGATGCGATTGGTGTGAAAAGTGGGTTTACTAAGATGAAACAAACATTGAAGATATTGATGCAGCAGAAAAAGGGGCGTTCTTATGATCACTCTGCAGAAAGATAGACAAGCTGGAATCGCAGTTAACAGCTTGCCAGCAGCGGGTCCACTCAGAGCTCCGGGCCAAGATCGAGACGCTAGAGGCTACGGTGCCAGAGCTGACTGCACTATAGGTATTGAAACAGCAACCCCCAGTGGTATCTGAAAACACCGAGAACCTTCAAAACGAAAACAAGTCGAACCCACAGCCTCCTTCTGTGACTTTTTCACCCAAGATGATCAAACACTTGCAGACGAAGTTCCCTGACACTCAAGCGAACAACAGGGTGTCGAACAGCCTCTTTGTAAACCTTCGACCCCCCATGATAAGCAAACACTTGCAGACGGAGTTTCGTGACGTTCCAGAGAACAGCAGGGTCTCAAAACAAGAAAGTGCCTGTGACTACAGTATCAGCAAGGCCCACCTGGGCAATCCAAGGAGGCAGACACTCAGGTTCAGCCAAACCTACCGAGTCTCAAACCAGCTGAGCAAATGAAATTGACAGAAACGCAAACTTTAGAAAATTTTAACCAAGGAAAGCCGACAAAATCTGACGTGCGGTCAAAGAAGGCTGTTGGAAAACGACTCACCAAAAAGGCAGCTGAAAAAGCCCTGACTGGTAGCCAGAAACTGCAGCAGCAGCCTACAGACCACCCATCAACCAGACCGAATCCAAACTTAAACAAGAAATGGGTATGACCGGATACGGAGGCTGAGCGGGAGGTCATACTTGTGGGGGATGGCAATGTGGAAAGAATCGTGCCAAACGAACAGATTTATGTGGATCCCCCCAAAGCGGCTGGGTTTTTTTTTTGTTTGGGTAAACAGGCCACATGTGGAAAAGTGATGAACTATGTTGATACCTATGAGCGAAAAGCAAGAAATGTGCTCCGCCAATACATAGTGCAGGTCGGGCTTACTGAGGCACTGAGGCAAGAACCGTGTCGTATCACCCAGATCTTCAACATGAGCTGGCACAATCGCAATGTGAGCTAGTGCTGTGCTCCATCCCAGAAATCTCCTCTAGAGGTGACGGGACCAGGGCTCCAATACAGAGTGCCAACCAACAGTTGAGTAAATGGTGCAAGCGCAGCAGACACAGGTTCCTCGATATAAACAAGGGTTGGAGACCAGATATGATGGACAAAGATGGGTTACAATACAACAACAGAGGAGTGCACTTTGTAGCCAGGAAAATCAGTACCATGGCTCAAGTTTTTTTTACAACAGTGCCCCAGCGGCGACAGGCAACCCAACCTGCAGACACCATGACGCCGCCACTGGAAAAGTCCACGGAGGTCGAAAGACAACTAGACTATGTCCAAGGATGGGGACGCTCCCCCCCCCCCAGCAGCAACAGCAGGGTGGCTGCAGCACACGCCACCTCATCCTATGACCTTGCAGTATCATGGCCCACTGCCAGGACTTCCAGCATGGGCAAAGACTCCAACTTTCCCATGAAACAATCCAGACCCCCCAAATACCATGTATCACATTGTAGGGGAGCTGGTACGCCATCACCTTGTGATGGCCATGAGGGTACGCCAATGACGCGTAGGCACCGTCCAAGAAGACACAAGCATACACCTGCAGTCAATGTAGGCTTCCTCAACCTACATGGTGTGAGGAGGATGTTAGAATGAGAGAAGCTTTTTCAGACTATCCAGGCAGAAGACTTCACCTTATTTGCTGTGGCCGAAACACATCTCCGAGACTGAGGAGCCACCTCTAAACGCAGATTGGCATTGAGAAGGCTGCAACAGAACGGCGGAATCCCGCAAAGGAGGAGGCGTGCGAGGGCTGTGGCACAGCCATAACACTTGGACTAGGTTTGGGGGGGGGGGGGTAGTTCCTGCAACGAACACACGTGGATTTCCGGTGAACTTCTGGGTATGCCAGTGCTTGTTGGGGGGGGGGGTGCACCTTAGCGTTGCACGCGCTGAAGATACTGGGAACTGCCACACTACTGAATGTATTAAAAAGATGTGATCCCATGGAACAAAGGAGAGCACATACTCCTGATGGGTGATTTTAATGTACATATTCAACCTCTTGATGGGTACCACGATGTCAACGAACTCCTTCTAGTGCAATTGGCAGAAAAATTGGCATTGGAAGTGAGCAATCTCCGACACGACTGCGAGGATGTGGTCACGTGGTGTGCGCGCAACAGTCATTCATGTATTTACTATGCCCTTGTGTCACGAAGACTGGCAATGCATATCGCCCGAGCACATGCTTATGAAACAGGCCCATACAGTGTGGGGTGTGACTACAATAGAATAAATCTGAATTTCGCAGCCTCACCCTACCATAGAACCCAGCCCCGACACCACATCCCAGCAAGGTGGGTCTTACCAGTAGAAGCCTACGACATAATAGCTGACGCATTTAAAGCGAGCGATATACACAATAATCCAGATGGCCCAGTCACGTATGAAGCGTTCATCAAAGAACTGAAAGACATAACTGGCGACATGAGGTTCATGTAAACTCTCGCAAAGGTATTCAACGTAAACCCTGATGGGACACCGATGTGAAAGAGGCAGTGAAAGCCAAACGGGCAGCGAATAGAGAGCATCGAAGCGCCCTTCGGAACATCCCAGCAGAAGATTGCGAACAGGCGTAGCACAAGCCCCTGGGGCTGAAGTGGCACATGCAACAACTAGTGCAACGAAAGATTGTGGAATGTGACCACAAGAAAATGAAGAAGCTACCAACACCCGGTCGTAATAGAATTCAAAACTTTTGGAGATATGTATCGACATGGGACAGAAAAAAGCCCCTCGCGATCAACCCTATTAGACGACATGACTGCAGAACAGTTCTTCGATGTCAAAATGCGTATAACTGAGTACACCCAGAACGTTTTCGGAGTTCCAGCTCTGGTGACAGCCACAGAGACCGAAGTACATATACCACTAGCCCCAGGGGACGCACAGGAGACAGACCGTGCATGGAAAGTCGCGCGAGTAGCGCTAGAACTTGCCCTAGCGCGAATAGCATCACAGTTGGTACATGGGCTGGCGAGAAACATCTTACTGCTATCTTCACGAGTATTATAGAAGGAAACCCCATCCCCGAAGACTGGTTGCGAAGCTGCGTATGTCTAGTCCCCAAGAAAAGCGCTGACAGCAGCTTTCTCAGCAGCTACAGGCCCATAACTGTGACCAGTGTGCTATACAGGCTATTTGCACAAGTATATAAAGCACGGATGAGTATATAGGCTAAAACAGCGGACACCTCACAGAACTTCAAAATGACTTCCACCCAAACAGATGCCTGGAGGACAATATTTTTGTGGTTACTCAATGCATTGAGGTTGCGCGTAAACAACCCCGCCATCTACTCTCATGCTTCCTAGACGTTTCAAAAGCATACGACAGCGTTCCACACGACCTAATGCTGCAGCGCATGACCGAGCTGGATGTGCTACAAAATGAATAGACCTTCTGCGTCGCCTTTATGCCGATTTTGCTCGGTGGTGGCACGCTTGGCAAATATGACATCTGAGCCAGTAACGGTCTGCAGAGGACTGAAGCTGGGGTGCCCACTTTAACCACTGCTGTACATGCTACATGCATCAGGTTTAGAAAGTTCGCTCATCCTGTCAAATTTCGATTTCCATATGAAATTCCTGTCGGAAGGGCAGCCCGAAGTATGGACACTGCCAAGGCTGGTTTTTGCTGATGAAATTGTTCCTATTGCAAAAGACTGACATCAGCTACAACAGCTGGTGACAATATCAGCTCTCCAATTGGCAGACCTAGGCCTTTGGTGTAACCCTCAGAAGTCGGCTGTTGTCCAATTTTCTGGAGAAGTGGACACAAACCTCCCCTTAGAACTTCCTATTGGAGACAAGTTGCCTTTCTCTACAGAATACCGGTGACTGGAGGTGACCATTGGCACAGGAAAAGACCCATTTTCGGGGACGAGGATCGTTTACGGCTAATCTCCCAGCGTGCGGGCTGTATTCTGAGCCGGAGAAAACTCTGTGGCTGCAACAGATATGTATTGGTCTCTGGAAATCAATTGATGTACTAGGTTTGAATTTTGCGAACGCCTTTATATGTCTGTTCAGCAATACCCGTGAGTGGCTGGAGAGAGGCCAAAGGGAGGTGGGTCATTTGGCATCGGGCTGCCATGGAAGGGTTGCAGGGGAGGCCATCTAGGGGGACATGGGTTGGTCTACGTACGAGCCATGAACAAGATCATTTATGAAGGACGCCTACGCTTCATTAACGATCAGCGGTGAGCCTATCGTGTGTTCTGCGACCTGCACTTCGTGGGACTCAGGACACAGTGGTCGAACAGAGTCTACTCTTGTCGACGCAAATACGACATGTTGGACCTCTCAACAGTCGAGACCACGGAGCACAAGTATTCCACAGCAGTCCGGAAACGGATATTCGAAGTGGAGAATGCGCAATGGGAAATCTCGATGCAGCAGAAGAGTACAATTCACCTCTATCGTACGTACAAAGATGCCATTGCCCCGATATCTGTGTATGACAACAGCGATGGAAGTGTACTACTGTTCGAAGCGCGCGCAGGAGCGCCTCGCACGCTCACACACCGTAGCCACTTCGACCCAAACATTCACTCAACCCTATGCAGAGCGTGCGGAGCGGAACAGGAGACAGTTCAGTACTTGGTGCGACAATGCCAAAAACTCCCACCCTCCCCACCAGAGGCCACTAAACTACCTCAGGCGCTGGCCTTGGCAGAAAGGAATGCATGAGGAGTTTCCACCACAAAAACAAGACTCCAACAGTGGTGGAAGTGGTGCCAAATGTGAACTCCTCTTTGTGCTTTTGATCTTTTTTGTTTGTTCTTTTTTTATAAACTTAGGCTGGAGCGCAACATATATGTGTTCACCCGTTACAAAGGGCAAAGCCACAAATTACCATCATCAATAACCAATGTTCTGTAAAGGGCTGCGCCCTATAGTCGCAGATAATGGCGCCGAATTTTTCAAAGCATTGGGATTTAGGGACAGCTAAGGCAAAATAGACTTTAAACGGGTAGAAATAACCAGGAGGAGGCTAACTGATTGGTAGCTACAATCAAGGCGCGAGTGAAATTCAATCCTTAAACACACAGTGATAGTATATAAATTTATGGCTAGGTGGCGGGAGCCACAACCCGATCTAAAGGGCACAGCCAGATACAATTCCATCCATCCATTCATCCATCCATCCATCCATCCATCCATCCATCCATCCATCCATCCATCCATCCATACATACATACATCCATCTATCTATCTATCCATCCAATCATCCATCCATACATCCATCCATTCATCCATCAATATATTTTTAAATCCATCAATCGATCCTTCCATCCATGCATCCATCCATCCATCCAAAAGTAGGCTTTGGTGGTACTATAACTTGCTTTTCTCACTATGGAACTGTAAGTTTAACAAAACCTCTAATCAGGAATATGTTCTGTTGGTCCATGAACGAACACTGCGCACTACTTTGCGAAGTATCAGGTTTATTTCCTTTGGTCGCAATATGTTCCGTTGGGCTCGCGTTGGTTCCGGTGTTTTACTTGTATACTCTAATTCAGAAGCTTCCTTTGGCACTGTTGAGGCGACAGGGCCCCTCAAACAATTTGCGACTCAATAAAGCGCTCCATATGCAGGCAACGCTGGTCTAAAAATTCGGCAGACCCTACGTACCTGGCAATTGACGTTATGCGAAGCATGCGCAGGGATGGTGACGGTGTTGCACTTTTTTTATTGAGCGACATGTCATGAAATGACGCTAAATATATGTACAGATGTTGTACTCATGCTTATATATCGAAGAGTTGCAGATGCTTAAATAACCAGTTATTTGCACTTGCGAAAGGTGCCAACTGGAACATGCGCATTATTAACACCAGAAGCTGATATGAAACAGTGATGCTCGCGAGGTTTCGAGGCCTGGACAGTGCTACAATAATCAACTTCAGCGCATGGTACCTAATCACAATGGACGTTAACCCGACGTGACGGCTGTAATAAAGGAGTTCATATGTAATATTTATAAATTTGGGTAGGCAGCACTGCAACCACTATCGATGTTTCACAAAGATTAGCGTCTTGTTCGAAAGCAGTTTCGAGACCTGGCGTAGCTCTGTGGCAAAATGTTTCATTACCATGCAGGGTGCGAGGGTTCGACTCCAACTGAAACCCTCACATTTATTGTTTGCATTCATCGGGTTGATGCTACCGGTGTCGGGTATTTCTTGGCGCTCGCGCGTGAAAACTGCCCATATGTGTTCTCGTCTTTCCTGGGTAGTTACTAAGTGTCAATAACCTTTGGCACATACCCGCATACCAGTGGTATCTACCCGTCCGTGGGTATGTGCCACTGTCTGACGGGAAGTTTTGACGACGTACGTGACGGCACTGTGACATTATTTATATCCTGACCAGCGCGTCATATTCGTCAATTCATTTTACCTTCCCATGCTAATTTTGGTTCACGCCAAGTTAAGGGGTGAGCATGAGAGCACCCAAACGTAAGCGGCTAAATACACAGATAGACAGATACACTCAAAGTCGCCGAAGTTCGGTAAAAAATGCTTCGCATTTAAAAACAAAGATTGCTGTGCCTAACAGGGTAAACGCGGCACTAATGCTTAGCGCTGTGCTCCAGTTTCTTGGCTGTGGCGTCGTATCGCATCGCTTCGTCGAAGGCAAAAAGGTACTGGCCGCGGACTACCTGATTCTCATCGGCTTCAAGGCTTTCACTGGCCTAACAGCGAAAATAATTGTGCTGTGCGTGCAAACAGCGAGCCTCTTCAGCGAACCGCATCAGATATACTTCAAGTTTAAGAACCTAGTCTTGCCAGCCCAAGGTTGCAGGAGGCAACTGCTCATGGTTAGTGGGCCTCTCCGAAATGTGCTAAAACTTTAAAGTTGCGTTGCTACACCACTAATGGAAAATCCTGAACGAATTTCGAAGTAACTACGCTGCATCTCGTGCTGACGGTTGCATCTATCCAATTGAGTTTCTATGTCCCATCAAAAGCTGAATACACCTGTCGTTCCCTTCATTACAAAACAAAGCTATGCCTTGGCTAGTGTATCTTGAGACAAGGCAAATCATTCCAAGACCACAGAAACACATCGTGAAAACGTTTTGGAAACGTTCTAGTGAGAACAATAGAACGACCTGAAAACATGCTCAGTTATAGTGTGAATGTAGTCCAAGAAAGATCCTATTGTTCGGCCTCAGCACGTCTTAACAGCCGCTAAGGGTTCACCAGAGCATATCTGGCACTGTTTCAGGATTTATAGGGGACTGAAGCGTACTCAGTTGCTCCACTAGGACATTTTGGGTAGCAAATGTGCTACCCACAGAGAACATTTCCGAGACATTTTGCGGCCGATAGGCAACCCAGCAGGATTGGTTGTATGCTGAATCGCTGTATTTTATATTTCACTTTTATGTGAAGATAACGTTAGGCAGGGTTGTGTATTAAAAATATAGAAAAGCGTAAGTGCCGATTCAGACAATGCACATGCAGGGCACGTGGCTTTGCCAACCGCTGAAGGAAGCACAAGAACACTCAGTTGCTAAATATGCTTCATTTCGATGCCCTAACAAAACCCAACAATAAAATCTTTCAAATCATGAAGTGGGCGACGCGCGCAGTAGTCTTTATTGGTCAGAATAATCAGTGTGCTTCCAGTTATCCTAAAAAAAGTAGAACTGCATTCATTAGGAGAGTTTTGAAGATACCATGCACTTTTCGCAAGCAAAGCTTAGAGCCATCTCATGATCAGTGCAGAGAGAATTTGAGAAAGTCAGGTGACACACTCTTCCTGCAGTAAAGGTGCTCTAAACATACTGATACGTCAACGCAAGACTCAATGCTTAAATTACACGATCATAATTTGCACATATCACTGCTTAAATTGGCGCCAATAATGCTGCCGCGAAAAGTTTTGTGGCGGCTGTGTACGTCGTCTTGGATGAGCCACTGCTGATCGGACCACTTGATAGATCTGCAACACGCCGACAAACCACGTGTGAATCATAATTATACCGAGGTCAGCAAAATCATCACCAAGCCAAGGCTCATGCGCAATTGCTTCATTGTACCGAGTCACTTCACCTTGATGTAGAGCACACCTAGCAAAAATGCTTTCGGGTGGAGAATATAACATTTGTGAGGACTCGGTGGGACTTGCAGCGCTACACGCCGGTTATGTGAGGTGATTGCATACGCTCACAAGCTGAACACACGCGTTGACGCGTCATTTTCACTCGCGGCGAAATAGTTACTCATCGCTTTCTACCATAACCAATATACAACACAACGACTGCAGCGCTTTCAAGACACTGCACGGAACTCACCAATGTTCACGCCTGTATGTGCTATCACACGTGCAATCTCTCCAGATGCCCCCATTGAAGTGCATAAAGAAAGCGGAAAAAATAGCCTAGAATGTTGGAGATCACTAAAGCCACGAGGAGTCCTCTTGTTTTTAGAAGCGAAGCAGCTTTTTGACTAGCCTGTGTAGCCCTGTCCCTCCGCACAGGGGTGGTGTCAAGTAGGCCATTCCTTCCCTCGCAGTGAGCGCACACGTAACGTCACTCTCCCTAGCCTGTCGTCACTCGCCGCGCGTCATCACGCTTCACCCTCTCCACCACTCGCAACCTGGAGCCCACTTCCCATGTCAGCATTATCTCCTCCTTCACGCGTCTTCTCTCCATCTGTTGGCGAGAAGAAGCCGCGGGTGGCTGCGCGCGCGCCACCACCTAGCCCGGTCGTGGTCCCGCAGCGCGGGCGATGTGGACAGCCCATCGCTGCTTGCAGGGCGATCACGCCGCTGGAGCATGCTTCCCGCTAGTGTACTAACCTGCAATGCCGGCTGTCGCCGGCATTGCAGGTTAGCGAAGCCAAACGTGTTTGCGAATGTCGACGTCGCTCCTAGAACACCGATGAGGCGCGAGCCATGGAAGCCCAACGCAAGAGTCAGGAGTAAAAGACTGGCGACTCCGACTAGGTGCGAGTAAAGAACGCAGACCGCATTCGAGAATAGAGACGGCGCGTGGGTAAGACCGACGGGACGTGTGCCGAGGAAGCCAACTGAAAGCGTCTTCAACGCGTCCCTCCTACCGTGTCGTTGCGTTTCAAATAAACGTTTACCACAGTAAACGCTTCACCGAGTTTCGCTTGAAACTGTTCTTCCAGCTCCCGCATCAACGCCCGTTTCAACCGGGTCAAGGCCGAGCGCAACGCTACTGCTTTGCATCCCATCAAGGTTCCCTTCAGGGAGATGGCTCATAGTTTTGAAGATGATAGTCTTCCTTGGGAACCTTTAATAAAAAAATTTCGTCTGTCTGTCTGTCTGTCTGTCTGTCTGTCTATCTGTCTGTCTGACTGACTGACTGTCTGTTTGTCTGACTATCTGACTGTCTGACTTTCTGTCTGTTTGTACATTTGTCTGTTTGTCCTCTCTTAACGGCACAGGGCACTTGAAACGGCCGACCCCCTCTGCAGCGCCCACCAATGTTGCTCAAGGTTTAGCGTTCAGACTTGTGCAATTCTCAATTATTAGGTGATTATTGCGCAAGTCTTGGGCACCATAACAACACATATATAGTTTGCATGTGCATCTTTTACTAGAAAAGGCATACATAGGTAATTTTAAGGACCGTAGCACTCATCACGCTGCAGTGACCATGCAACGCTTGCACGAAAAGGTGAGTTTCCAACGCTTTGCTAAGACGCGATGGTGGTGGCACCTGCCCGTCACCTTTCATTCTACACCTTATGACCTCTGAGTTGGTGAGTTGGGCGCGCACATCCATCTCATAGCCACGCGCTTCGTTTTCCAAGAACACTGCCAGGTGGCAATTCTGTCTCACTTGTGACGTGACTTGATGCGCTCGTTTGCCTTCGCTGCACGCTCTAGGTACTCTAACGCAGCGCCTTCAAAATACCATTTACCAATTTTATTACGCAGAACATCAAATAAAATGTTCACTCTTTCCACATGCAAGACTAAACTATTGTCTATTGACAACATTTGCAGATTACATGCAGATACGGGGACAATTTTTTTAGGGGTGAAGCTTTTTAAGCCATTGGTCGTGCACCCACGTCATATGAAGTAGTAGTGCGTCGTAGTAGTAGCACGTAGACACCTCCACAGCTGGACCAGAAAAGCGGTACGCACGCACCCTTTGGAATTGAGGAGGAAACCCGTGCACGTTAATTATAAATAAAAAGATAGCTTTTTCTAATGAAATACCCTACAGACGCGAGTATCGGGCGCTCAATCTGCAATAAAGTTTGCCCTAAAATTGATGCTTACTAAACAAAACAAGTATTTTTATACTTTCACTTTCAACACTATCTGACAAGAAAAGGTTGCCACGTTAAACTCACTGGGCGTAGCCTCCTTAGTTTTAGCAAGGTTCAGCAAAGATTGGACCGCAGTGCCATGAGCTAGAAGTGGGAACTAGACACGAAGCGCATGCCTTAAGAAAGTGCGTTTGTGCCGCTCCTCTAGTCCGGTCGTGCCACCTTTTGTTTAGTCCTTGGAATGTCTGCTGGATGGTGGCACTTCTATATGATAAATATATTGCCACTTGGCTTCTAGGTAAGGTGAGCGCAAGCCATGGTTGCCCGATAGAGTGGAAGACAACGTACTGAAGCAGCACGCGCTCTAGTTAGTTGTTGATTATTGAAACAGCCATCTTGCCAGTTTTCGGTGCGTCTCCCCGCCGGCTCAGTTCTTTCGAAATGAAGACCTTTTTTAGCACGTGACAACTGGTGTAGGTGCTCGGTAACCCCCAGCCGATGTTCCAAACGCTTCCAGGTAGCCTTGCACATGCAGTGACAACACCTGTTCACCGCTCAAGCCGAAGACTCCGAGGAGTACCTCCTGAGCGTTATGACGTCTGTCACACCCCGGAACGCTAGGGAAGGCGCTGCAGCCTCCAATGCACCGGAAAGCGCTGCAGCCACGCCTTATACGCCGTACAAGCCACGTGTACCGAAAGTGTTCCACGATTCTGTCTAGGAGGATGTCGAAGACTGGCTGGCTCAGTTCAAACGGGTCTCCGATCACAATGGTTGGACCAACTTCGGCAAGGTGAGCAACGTGTATTTCAGCTTGGAGGACGGCACTTATACTTGGTACGAAAACCGTGAGCCTTTTCTCTCGTGGAGTGTGTTTCGTCGATATTTGCTGGCAAGTTGGGCCAATCCCGATCACTGCGAACGAGCTGAGCGAGCGATTCAGTCACGCTTCCAAATGCCGAATGAAAGCGTCATGATGTACGTCGTGGACATGACGATCCTCTTTCGTCGAGCCAACCCCGACAAGGCGGAAGCAAAGAACGTCCGTCATTTTATGCGAAGAGTGAAAGAGCAGCTTTTGCTGGCCTCGTTCGCTGCCCCCAAAGACTGTGACTGAATTTTGGCCGACGCCACAACCATTGAACAAGTGCTGCAGCAGTGCTCTACTTTGGTCGACCGGCAAGTGAGTGTCGCTTCGTCAGTAGGTCAGATTGGAGGAGCAGGAAGCAACATCAACATTGAGTCTCTCTGCAACCTCATTGGTCAGTGGTGCGTGACGAACTACAAAAGATTGAGTGCCAGTCCCAACCTGCAGGGTCTATTTGCAGCCTCGTCAGAAACGAAGTACGACAGGTGCTCCAAGTGCCGTCTTCTAGTTATGTCCCGCCTGTCCCGAAGGAGCCACATCGTGCATCATACGCAGAAGCTGCAGTCTATATACTCCTGCTTCCGCGCGATTCGTTAATCCTGAGCCTCAGGATGCGCTTTCTTCGCTGCAGCCAATTCAACGCTTGGAAAATCGACGCCGCTTCCCAGAAAATCTGACGTATGGCGCACACCGGACAGACGGCCACTGTGTTATCACTGTTGTGAAGCAAACATATGTACCGGGAATGTCCCTATCGTCGCCTCGGACTACAGGCTTTTGTCGTCGACTCGCCACGACCTAGATTCGGCGAAAGACCGA
Organism: Rhipicephalus microplus; assembly: GCF_013339725.1. NCBI lineage: Eukaryota > Metazoa > Arthropoda > Arachnida > Ixodida > Ixodidae > Rhipicephalus > Rhipicephalus microplus. Next base: position 27,960 of record NW_023612866.1, on the reverse strand, counting down.
AAGCTATTGAAGAATACCGTTCACAACAGCGCATGCAACTGCGGCGGCAGTCGCGGTTCCCATCCTCAATGCGGCCTTCTGCAAATTTCCGGAGCCTCCCAAGGGTGGCGCCGGTGCACTCACTAAGCCCTATGCGGGAAAACTAATGACAGCGACCTTCGGGGGCGATGCCGCTGACACTCGACGCAAGCAAGGCCTCCCACTGACGCAAACACGGAACCGGAGCGATTCCCGGGCTACAGTGAGGAAAGCCACAAGCAGATTTTCTTAGGATATACATGCGGTAGTCGACGGTCACCACGACGTTAGTGCATTATTGGACACAGGTGCGGACTATTCGATCATGAGCGGAAAACTAGCAGCGCACATAAAGGAGGTTGTCACGCCTCGGTAGGAAGCTCAAATTCGTACTGCCGGCGGGCACGTAGTCACTCCAATCGGCATGTGCACTATCAGAGCGAGCATTCGGGGACGTACGTTTCTCTCAAGCTACCTCGTACTTCGTGACTGTTCCCAAGACCTAATCCTGGGAGTCGACTTTTTGCGGGAGCACGGTGCTATTAGCGCACCGTATCGTCACGGTGCTACATAGATATATAGATAGATAGATAGATAGATAGATAGATAGATAGAGAGATAGATAGATAAATGGATAGATAGACAGATAGAAAGATAGATAGATAGATAGATAGATAGATAGATAGATAGATAGATAGATAGATAGATAGATAGATAGATAGATAGATAGATAGATAGATAGATAGATAGATAGATAGATAGATAGATAGATAGATAGACGCTCAAAGTCGCTGAAGCTCGCTAAGAAAGGCTTCGCATTTAAACGTCACTTCGCTATTCGCGTACCGTGACGTTTTCGACAGCTGGATCCTCTGACAAATCTGTTGACATCCGTGACAATATGATGAAAAGATGCGAAATGGTGGTACTTGGAGCGTTCATTATATTGACCAACATACAAACAGACGCACGCTCGTAGAGGTAGACAGATGCGTGGACGGATGGATGGACGCATGGATGAACGGATAGACGGATGCGAGGAGAGACGGACGGACGGACACATGGACGGATGCATGAGTGAATGCACGGTCGGACGCACGGGTGATTGCACGAACGAACGGAAGAAAGAACGAACTGGCGGATGGAAGTTCGGGTGGACTGATGGATGCTTCGTCCTAGTTATCGTCATTCACTGCGTGGATAAGTTGTGACTTTTTCCTTTGCCTTTTTTCGACCACGTTAGTCGCAGCAGTGTTTCCATCCCCGGCTGCTTCATAAAATAAGCGTTTTCGCAGAGCAATCACGTTTGAGCGGTCAGAAATCCAAGCAATTTCAAAATGTGACGGATAACTTCGCAAAGGTTATTTTCCTCCTAACCAGTGCATTCGAAACAACAGGAATAGCTAAGCATTTTCTACCGTAGACACGTTGACGGTTAACATATGTGTTCATTCCAAATAAGACAAAACGTGTGCGTCAGCAACGTTTTTTTAAATGCAACGCCTTTCTTAGCGAGCTTCGGCGACTTGGAGCGTATCTATCTATCTATCTATCTATCTATCTATCTATCTATCTATCTATCTATCTATCTATCTAGCCGCCTGTGTCTTTTATCTCTCCTGGTCGTTTGAATAATGGTATCGATACCAAATTTGGTATGGCATAATATGGCTGCATTTCGAGCATATTTGACCTGTCGGAAAATGAAATTCATTGTATGTATGTAATGAATGTCATTATTTACATTTCATGGTCTAGCTGCTCTTGCGGTGGTCTCGATCACGTGACATGTTGCGAAACTGGTATGGTATGACATGATTGAATGGCGAGCACAGGTGACAGACCACAACATAAAATTGATGACATGCGTGTCATGTAACAACATGACTACATGCCACGCTCATGATGCCCTCGCAGCCGTGCCGTCTTGCTAGCTTCACATATAACAAATTCAGCATTAAAAGTGCCGCGAATGCATGTCGAAGGTACGTGACTGGTCCAAACATGATAATCATGAGGTGCCTGTCATGTAACAACACCACTACATACCACGCTAATGATGCGCTGGCGGTCGTTTTGCTAGCTTCACTTATACCAAATTTGGTATTACGGGACGTGAATAGGTGATTTGATATGAGAATTTTACGTCCAAAAACTCCCATATGATTATGAGAGACGCCTTTGTGGAAGGCTCCAGGAATTTCGGCCGCCTGGGGTTTCGTAACGTGCACCCAAATCTGAGCACAAGGGCCTATAACAATTCCGCCTCTATCGGAAACGCAGCCACCGCAGCCGGGTTTCGATCCCGCGATTTGCAGATCAGCAGCCGAGTACCTTAGCCACTTGACCACCGCGGCGGGGCATGACGTGAATAGATGACGAAGGTAAACGACACATCCAAAAATGATAATCATGACACGAAAGTCGTGTACGGCGTAATTTACCTCCACCTCGTAACGTTGTAGAGATTTTAAAGTGACATATTAACCTTCGTCCTTCGTGCTTTGCATATCATCGACTACCACTATACGTGGGACCTACAAATTTTTATAAAAAATCTGCATTTGAATAGCCTTCGTTACGCAAGTCCTGCAGTTTCCCTTGAACAGCCGAGCTGGTTGCTGTTCTACATTCGTCCTCATGAGAATATTTTAAGGATGATCCTGCAAACGATGTTCACAAAACATTTTCAAGATGCTGCCAATAGGACAAGGACGTTTGTGTCTTTTGAGGACGAGCATAAGATGTCGACTGTTGTCTGGGTAGTTTTGATTGTAATATCACGTGCTCCATTCTTTTTGTTCGCAATCCATTTTATTAAGTTTCTGATGAATGAGCTCGTGTCCTTTCGAACACTCCATTGTTCGTATTGGCAGCACGACCTCCTCTGTTCGCACTTTCCAGCACCTATAGGTGACGTGGAGAGTGTTTCAATGTGGTGGATGGAGAGGTGATGGAGGCTATATGAAAGCGTGTGCGTCTCGACAATCAGGTGGCTTTCGGGCCTCAGGTATTTCTAAGCGCTAAACACAGCGATGCATTGTCGAAAGAGAGGCGGCGTTTATGGCTGGTCACGTTTTCGAAATCTCTGTACCATATTCGAGAATTCAGAGCGAACAGTGGCAGCGCTAGTGTAAACAAAGCGCCACACGTGCGTTTATGGCGAGATGTACGGTTCCCCGCACCGGCTTAGCTGCGAAATGATTGTTAAAAGTAGTTGAGTGACACAGACGCAGTGAGATATGGGGGATTTAGGAGATAGGAATGCTTCAGATGCGATTACTCTTCGCTCGTAACCCGCCTTTCGCGATCCATGGCGCTGCAGGATTACGACGCACCCGCAACAACCTACCATCACCTTCTCCCGGCTTCCGAAAAATTCCGTGCAGAGGTGCTAGCTCAACTGGAAAGTGCGAATAAACTTACAACTTGCTCGGGCAACCACTCCCCATGTCGCTAGGTTTGCTTTTTATTGTTTAGTGCTTTATGTTTTTGTTTTCAAAAGTGCCAAAGCATGCCTTGTCGCTACAACCAGCCCTCATCTCTGCAGCCGTCAAAGCGCTTTACTGCGTGGTGCGTGCGTTTGTTAACTAGTTTCTGCGCCATGTTAAGGTTAGTGCTTGTCAGAATACTTGTTCAGGATCTCATGATTTTTATATAAGGGTCTGTCGCCTGTGTTCACCATGCAATCATGTCATATCATACCAGTTTTGCAACATGCCATGTTTCAAAACTGTTGCAAACCACCACAAGAGCAGCAGGACCATGAAATGTAAATCATGACATTCATCACATGCATGTCGAGGTTTTCATGCCCTGACTAGTCAGACATGTTCTTCATAGAGTCATGTTATGCCATACCAAGTATGGTATCGATACCATTATCGAAATGGCCATGAGAGCTAAATGTCGTAGGCGGCTGGATAGATAGATAGATAGATAGATAGATAGATAGATAGATAGATAGATAGATAGATAGATAGATAGATAGATAGATAGATAGATAGACACGTTCAAAGTTGCCGCAGTTCGCTAAGAATTGCTTCGCATTAAAAATGCACTGTCTAACTTACCATATCCTGTTAGGTCGAGTCACTGTTTGGGATAGTCACGAGAAACGCGTTTGAGTTGTTGTAGCTTGATTATTTTTCGATTATATATAGGTGGTGTTCTCAGCGAGTTTTTATCCGAAACATTAGTTGTCGGTATGCTTTATGTGATATTGCACAATAAAGCCTCATTTTTTGGTTTGAAAGGTGTCGATGTTTTGAATTGCTCGACGTGTATTTGGACGTGGATTGCTCGACGCTTACTCGAGGATACAGCAAGCGCTTCAAAAAACGCTTTTTGTCCCGCATTCCTGGTCTTGGGACCAACTGTAGTAGATTACTAGACTGTAAATTATTTCGATTTGCTTACCTTTGCTTGTTGAATGCCTAAAACGTGTGAAACGCTAAAGGCGGAGGGATAAAACGGGTTGTGATGATGCAGGGTCAACAGGACGTCCAGGTATGGTCAGGCCTAGCAGCGATGCACGCTAATTCGCGGCAGCCAAGGCAACCGCCTTTTTTTAATTTTGAAGAACTATTTTATCCACTAATTATTACAAATTATTAATTTTGTAGCGTGAGGTATTTATTAGCAAGTGCTTCATCGATCCATACATGCTCAGTTTTTGTGTGCGCCACCTAACAGACGGCAGGACCCCTATGGCCTTGGGCGTGACTGGCAGCCATTGGCCACTGTTTATGTTTCATATGTTACTTTATGCTACAAGTTTATTGAGGCAACTTTTTTTTGCCAATTACTGCTCAGCGGACGTTCCTTATTTTGTTAAAGTTTAAAATATTACGAAATTTTAAAAGGGATAATGTTACAAATACCTATCCAGATAACTTTCTTCCGCCGGTAACAGTCATCTCTTATTTTATACCTAACATACCATTTACGCCCACCGAACAAACACGCTTTGTTTCTAATTGAATACTACTCGGAGAGGCTACGTTTTTGGGCTTAACACACCAGCCAATGCTGGCTTCACACTGGCTGCTATGACGTTTGCAAAGCCATTTACTGCAGACGTCAAATAAATGCGAATGCTTTTCTTAATTGGGCTATGCTAAAAGTCCGTCGGTATCCGTCCACCGCCCTCTCCTATAGCAACAGCTGCAGGTGCGCGCGTCCAAAGCATGAAAAATCATTTCTTGCGCCGAGAGTTCATGGCGTAGTAATTTTAATAGCGTAAATAAGGAGAAGACGAAAATTTGTAGCGTAACCATTTATTTACAAATCAATCAGAAGCTGTTTGTGTTTTCATTGTACCTGATGGTGGCCGTAATCTCAGCGTTTTTATTAACAAAACGCTACCCAATCACTGAGAGCACATACGCTACAAACACGTTTCAAACGCACCGCATTGAGGCGGTGGCTGTCACGTTCAAGTCAAAGAGGGGTTGGGGGTTGGGTGAGGGGCTATAGTTGCTAAAGGTGAGGATAGGCACGCGCGCCCGCAGCTGTTGCTGACAGCTGTTGACGCCGAAGCGTGACATGGTGAGGCTGCGGTTGCTAGGGGTGCGTGCACCCGCAGCTGTTTATATGAGAGAGGGTGCTGGGCGGATCCTGACGGACGCCTGACATAGCTTGACAAAGAAATGCATTCGCACTTAAAAGAACGTTTAATAGACTGATACCAGTCATGATTAAAACGTAACAATAATAAACACGTAGAAGCACAAGCTCTTTATATTAGTTTGCTACTTCAACCCGAACTTTATTAGTATTAGGACTAAACTTTGTTCTTCGTGCTCATTGTCGGCTGTCAATGTGGTCGAAATATCGTTGATATAACGAAAACATATGAGTGTATGTAAATGCAGCAATTTTAGAATAGACGAATGACAATCATATATGGGGCCTAGATTCCCAAACCCTTTATTCGAGTCGGTGCCTTCAACGTAAACATCACAAACCATAGCAACCTACTTGGCCCACTCAATATAATTCACCTCGTACAGATGCGTAGATTTTATTGAAATATTCTTGTTTGGACTACCATGGAGTCAAGAGGTATATCTTCTCTTGGTCGATTTTTGTGAACATGCTTATTTCTCCCCAGATACACTTTGAATTAAGCAAGTGTGTGCCTTAGGCAAGTTTTATAGTAATAAGATGCATATGGTAAAAATGCAGAAAAATGGTTTTTCTCCCTTCTATAAATTCTTTTATAAATCTGTAAACATTTATAGAGACGTTCGGCGTACAATGTACAAAATTTGGCTTATTCCGTTATTAGCTGACCTTGTGCATGCTCAAATCAGGTGATCAAATAATGAGGATCTCGAATAGGAAGAATTCTGTGTTGTTCAATAAAATGTAGTATTAAGGAATGTATCAAATAGAGAAGACAATCTCTTCTTCGAGAACCCCAAGGATGGCTCTTAAAAGCAATACAAAGTATGTGTAAACATGATTACATAACACTTTGCACGTAATTTCTCTGTAGAAACATTGAAAGCTACCACAACATCGTTACCATGGTTTCAGCACGCACAATTCACGAACAGAGGAAGTCCAACAAAGGTATAATAACAAACTCATTAAGAGACATTGCCGCCGTCACGTCAATCTAGTGGATAAGGCCCTCGACTGCTGACCCGCAGTCGAGTGCCTTACTCGATTGAGGTGAGGTACTCGATTGAGGCGAAAATTCTTGAGGCCCGTGCGGTTTGAATTACATGCTTGTTAACAAACCCAGGTGGTAAAAAGTTCCGGAGCTCTTCACGATGGTGTCTCTCATATAATTTCGGGCCCTTCCAAATGACATGTAGCCCCTACTGATATCTTTCAAAAACCTCTATTTTTCGGCTTTAAGCGCCCAGAAGAGTAGATTTTGAGCCCTTTTCAGACCACTGATGACACTCGCTTGTCGTGCAGCGAGCAACGACTTTCTTGGCATTCACTGGCTCTAGATGCTGACGTGCATACACACCAGCCTGCACGAGGGCGGAGCACAAAAAGACGCGCAGCAAGTTGGCATCGCATCTAGTGCCATAGCCCTTTCGAAACGTGTGGCCAGGTTCTACAGGTAAAGTAGTAAACTTTGCGTAAAAATATATTAGATTTCACGTGCTAAAACTATGTTGTAAAATTAGCATATTAGGCGCGCTGTGTAGAGGGATCTAAAAAGTTAGACCATCTGCTGGTCCTGAACCTTCGCTGACGCGACAAAAATTTGCATGCTTCCCGAATTTCGCTTCCATGGAGTGCTTCACTCTCAGTTTAATGGATTTATGTGCATCAGTTACAACACACATGAACACAGAAAAAGGTCCCAGAATATAAATACTCATTACGGGATACTGAATAAAATTTCAATGAAGTTGATTTCTGAAATTGGCTGCTGATTACGAGATGCTCAACAAGCCGAAAGGGTTCACATACAAAATGAATACGAGGATTCTTCAAAATGCCGGGAAAAATTAGAAATACAATCTGCAGAGCAATACATTGCAAAAATAAATGTATTGTAGAAAAGAAATGAACGCACGAAATTTTCAATGAAGACTAAATCCCACGAAAAAATAAAGAACAAACGAAAACATAATATTTCAAAAAATCATATAACATTGTTAAAAAAATGCCACATATTAGCTATGGTACAGCGAAAGGTAATAAGCTTTTATCGATGCTTGAAAATATGAGCATAGTTTCAAGTTACACCAATAACATGTTTCACTGTGAACGAAAGTGAATTTAGTTTTTTTACCTAGTCTCTGCCAATGTCGACCGCAGCGGCAACCAATCACACACTTTTTTCTAAAAATCAAGAAATGACTTTGCGACATTCAAATAGACAGCGTGCCTTTTATTAGACTTTCCAGGGCTCTCTGAGGTGAACGTAAGTTTTCTGCATAAATTCCTTGTAATATAGTTCCCTTTTGTTTATTCTTTGTGTCAACCAGTCAACACGATGCAAAAAGAGTGCTTGGTGCATCCTTGGGACACTTGCATGATGACTAGACTATCACGCCACTGCAAATGGTAGTAATGACATTTCAATAAAACATAAGATGTATGACAGGCGTTAAACATGCGCAAAACGCACTCTAGAGTGCTTGATTGATTAATATGAGGGGTTTAATATCGCAAAACCGCCATACGATAATGACAGATGCCGTAGTTGAGGCCTCAAGAAATTTCGGCCACCTGGGGTTTTTTAACATGCACCCAAATCTGAGCACACGGGCCTACAACATTCTCGCCTCCATCGAAATGCAGCCGCCACAGACGAGACTCAATCCCGTGACCTGCGGGACAGCAGCCGAGTAACTTAATCACTATACCACCGCGGTGCGGCCCGTTATAGCGTGCTAACTATACAAAATAAAAAACATAGCAACCTAAGCATGGTATAATGTCAGCGAATAAATGAGAATTTCATCATGGTCTCACAATCCGTGTCCCGAGTCTTGGACCAATTACTTTCTAGTGTGGTCACCCTGCAATATCAATTATCGAAGAGGCTAGTAAACAAAGGGTGAAGACAGTTTCATAAAATAAGAAGAACAAGGATCTTGCGTTTTTTTACAATATTATTGTTATCTACCCTCGTGTGACGGATACTGGCAAGTTATTTCTGGTGGCTGGAAAGTGCGGGTGTAGCTCACGTGCAACGCCTTCCCATGCACCGTACGCCTTAGCCTATCTATTACGCCCCTCCCCCCAGACTGAACATGAGTAGTACATATGCGTCAATCATACGGTACATGTCATCGATGTTGTAGTCCTCTCCTGCAGGTTCTGCCACCGCTTCCTGATCTCCACGAACCTGGCACTGGCAGCCATGCTTGATTCTCTGGACGTAGACCGTGCCGCACTGCAAGCTCTGCTGAAGGCGCCGGACGCGACGTCGCTGCTCCGGGCGACCATCTCCTTGCCGCTTACACGTGGCGTGCACGTGGCATTTGGTCTTGGCGTTGCGCACTCCGTGTCCTACGGAGAAACGCAACTGCATGTCTTCCAGGCACGCATGCGCAAAACAGTATAATTAAACAGTAATAGTAGGCCTGACCACACTTCGCGCACTTCAAACGCATGCTCTTGGGCTCGCTAACGATTACCCAGTAATCATGACCTACTTAATAATTGATAAGGTTTATCAAGTCATGATCTATTTGTTTTTTAAACTGCTGAATATTTGCCGGTCAAAGTTTGATAATGTGTAGCTGGTTGGAAGTAGGGCTCATGATTTTACTGCACATCAAACAACTCCACATCTCCACATCAAACAACTGATAAGCGTTGTTCGTTATGGTACATGTGCAGCTTATGGAAATAATAATGCTTTATATGCCAAAATAAAGTGAACTGATTGATATTTTATTATCGATGGACTACCAGTCGAGCGGCTTTAAATTGATACGTGGGTGAAATATTGAGTCTGTTTATTAGAGTATTGGTTACAAACATTCTATGGGAGTTTTAAAGAAACCTTTTTTGGTCGTGACGTGCGTGTGTGTGTCTGTGTGTATGTACGCGCATCTGCTTGCACGTCGGTGTGAAACACCAGTCCTTTTTGTGTGAGCATCTATCGACAAGCAACGAAATTATTAGTGCAGCAAAGATTTGCAACGACCGACCAGTCATTGCAAATCTAGTGTTTAGCGTGAAAATTTAAAGGTATTTCACACCATTCAACAACTCTGGACATCGGTCCGATTCCTCAACGAAACGCCGCGAATGCCACGCTTCAAGAGGCCGAGTTACAAAAACTAATTCGAAGGATAACTCAATGTCAACAAAAGTAAGTTGTTACAATCGTCAGCGATTGCTCCTGGAGTCTCACCGTCTAAAACTTCGAAGTCGTCTGAAGTAGGCTTCACTGGACCACAGCAGACTGGCCTAAAACCGGTGTGAGTTGCGCCGGCGACGCACTCGCCCCGTCTCCGTCGTTGGTGGCTTCTCGGAGTGTCACCGGTATTTCTTCGGCTGCAACATCTAAATGGTAAGAAGGCCTCTCTATGCCGTCGGTATGAAGCCGGCGTCGTAGCTAGCTCGCACTGCGCGCCGGACGCCGTGTCGAGATCTACGAGCTACCACCGACCACCGGTAAAGCAAAAATTGTGTTTCGCAAAAATAAAGGCTGCTGAGATGAATGGCAATCTTCTGCGCCTTGCAACTGCAGCTGTCAATTTATTAACACGAAGGCGAGCGCCGAACGAGGGGGAGACGCACAGAAACGGCGCACGGCATGCATGCCGATTCAATGAATGCGAGCAACCGGAACCGCGACTGTGATTCATCTCGTTCGTTTAAGTCCATCGCTCCGTAATATAAACTGCATAGATTGCGGGCACCAATTTTTGTGCATGGGAAAAAATGGCAGTATATCCATGGACTGAATGATGGATAGTGGAGCGAAGCATCCGTCCATCCATTCGTTCTTGCTTCCGTCCGTCCATGCGTCCACCTATGTGACCATCTGTGCGTCTATTCACCCGTCCGTGCGTGCGTCTGTTCGTGCGTCCACACGTCCATCTGTGCGTCCGTCCCTGCGCTCATCCATTCATCCGCCCCCGCATCCGTCCTTGCGTCCATCCGTCGCTGCAGCCATTACTGAGTCCATCCATCCATCTGTCTGCGTGTCCGTTCATCCATCTATTCAACACTCCAAGTACGACCATGTCGCATCTTTTCATCATATATTCTTAACATAAAAGCACCGCCATCCAGCGGACATTCCAAGGACTTAACAAGAAAAGCCACACGCACACTTTACTACGGCTTGCGCTTCGTGTCTACTTCCCACCTTTAACCACCTCGAGTTCATGGTATATACTAGTTCACTGTATTCATGGCACCTCGGCCCAACGCTCGCTAAACCTTTCTAAAACCTAGGAGGTTACGCCAAGCGAGTATAACGTAGCAACCCTTTCTTCCCTTCTGTGAGTTGTTGAACAATAAAAAATTCGCAGCATGCGCGTTAACTAGAAGCCCGATTCTCTTGTCTCTCATTCCCCCTTAGCAGTCATTGGCATGTACATTGAACACTATTTTTTATTGTTCAACAACGCACAGAAGAAATCTCTCACCGGCACAAACTTGGAGGTCAAAATATTATGCTTGTTACACACTACTACAACAGCTACCAGGGATGAATGAGTGCCGCTATATGAAGCTACGCCCCTAAAATAACGAGACAAAAACTGCACATCAACAAGCATTTTGTGACCGCCAACTGTCATTAATTGAGGCACCGTGCCGTACTTGTGAGTGAAGCCTAGTCGTCGAACGCAGCAGCGATGGTGTACAGTCAGGAGCGATTTGAAAATTAACGTGCGAGCGTCGACCGGCCAAGCGTCCAGAGGCCCTAGCGGCAAGTTCAGCAAAAATACAAATGCTTCCTTCTCAACCTAGTTGGTTGTTTCATGCTACAATATGCTACTACAATCACCCACGCGATGAATTCCCCCCCCCCCCCTTTCTCTCTATTCAAGTGTTCGTTTCGTTGCGATCAAGCGTAACTTGGTAGGCTGTTACCTTTCTGCACAATAACAACGTTGTTGGGAGAGCACTAGTAAACCTTCTGTTGAGTGACGTGCTTTGTCGCCCAAAATGTCAGCGTCGCGTCATACTACTGACTTCACCAGCCAATAAATCTGTGCTCAACGCTTTCTCAAAGAGGTGTCAATGCTGCAATGCTAGATGTGACCCCAGACCACATGTCGCAAAAAATTGCCTCGACGGTTTACATTAAGGGGACGTCGAGAAATTATTCCTTCGGGAAGGTTTATGTCACAGCGGGAGATTTCCCGTAAGCTGAACCAGCCACAGAAGATAATCAACAGTATTATTTGATCATTTTACCGGGAAAACCGCTTGGAAGATGCACCACATCAAAGGAGGCCTAAAAACATCTGAGGAGGAAGATGCCTTGGTAAGAGTTGCCGCGGTGAAAGAACCTTTCCCGTCAACAAAGAAAATAAGGAAGAGCCCAGCCTTCCCCTAAGTCATTCAGCTATCCGGAGAGGACTTAATGCCGCTGGTTTGAAAAGCCACGTGGTGACTAGAAAGCCACTTTTGACCAGTGAACATCGAAGGAAACGTTTGAACTTTGTGCGTCAGCACGAAGACTGGAGCGCTGAAGACTGGCAGCAGGTCATCTTCAGTGATGAATAGACATCACCTCCTGCTGGAACCTGCTAATTCGTGTTTGGAGACTCCGTGGCAGCCGGTGAAGTTTTTTATGTTTGTGTATCATTTTACAAAAAAGCAGTTGAGCACCACTTCTTAGATTTAGCAGCGTACTCCTAATCATCATAATCTGCAGCAGCATCACCCGGGCGAACCTCACTGCAGCTAAGGTCGGCCCCATACTACCTCAGATAACCCGGTCTTGTTGCCGGCACTGGTCACGTTATCCACCCAAGCTTCTTAATCTTATCCGTCGCACTGATTTTCTGCTGTGCCGAGCTGTACTTTTCTTTTCTTGCATACCACTCTGCTACCATTAATTACCATACTATTGATTATCTTTGTTTCTCATTTCATGTCCGGCGCCTTTCCTGATTTCTACTAGTCATTAACGCACGTTTTTTCTGAACCACTATGCCATCTTTTGGCCTAATGGAAGGGTTTTTACATAGTTGCCACCCTGTGAGTGTTGTGCGTAGGAATGGATGTACCAATTTTATTGCAGGTACGATCACGAAAACATTCGCAGTGTCAGTGCAAGCGGGCGAGCCTCAGTCAACGTCTGGGGCGCAATGACATAGGGTGGTCTGGGTACGCTCTTACGCATCCTCGGAAGACTTACGGCCGAATTCTTCAATGAGATAATCAGCAATGTTATCTAAACCTTTCAACATAAATGAACCGTTTCCTGACGGATGCTTTTGTTTCGAGCACAATAGCTGCCCTGTTCGCAATGCATCTACAGTGCGAGAAAGTTTAAATGCTTCTGGGATTGCACAGCTCAGCTGGCCCCCTAGCCCCGACCTCAATATTGACGCAAGGTAGGCTGGCAACGTAGTGGCCAGCCCCTGAGGAGGATAACGAAGTAGCTCTGTGGGTGCGGGCTCTTGTGTTCGTGTTTTTGGGCTTTGGTTACGAAAGTAAACGACCTGTTTTTGTGCCTGCGTCCCTGTGCCTTTGTGACGTTTTCTGGTGGAGGTGCAGGGTACGGTAGAGGATGCGGTCTCTATAGAGCACCCCTGACGCAAGCCCATCGAGTTTCTCAGCCGAGCTTACCCCTGTGCACGTAGGTTCCAGCCGTCGTCTCCAGGGACTCGAGTCACACCACAGTTTGCTACCTGAACGTCAGATGACTATGAACCAAACGCCACCTAACGTCACCGCGCCAGCACCAGCGCACCTGGTTGTCAACCAGCCCAAGACGCCAAAGACTTTTGACGGAGCTGCTTTTGAAGATGCCGACGACTGGCTCGAGCATTTCGACCGAGTCACCATCATCAACGATTGGACCCCAGAGTGTAAGCTATGCTATGTGTACTGCTTTCACGAGGACTCCACGAAAACGTGCTTTGAGAACCATGAAGCAACGCTTACGTCATGGGATGAGTTTCACCGGCAGTTCCTGAAGGCCTTTGCCCGAGAGGACTGGAAAGAAACAGCGGAGCGTGCTATATAGGCAAAGGTTCAAGTCCCTAATGAAAGGGTGACGACTTTCATAGAGGACATGGATCAGCTTTTCAAGTGCACGGAGCCCTCTATGACCGAACCTCAAGAAAGTTCGCCACTTATTGCGTGGTTTTAAAGAGATTTTTGCCGGCCTAGTTCGAAACCCGCCTGCGGCACTTGTTGAGTTCCATAAGGAAACCACTGCCATGAAGAGGGCCCCTAACAGTGTACCAGGCAGTATAACCTGGGTGTACATCCAAGTGAGGTCATTTCTGTCACTCTCGGCAATGACATCAGCGTGTTGCGAGAGCTCATCAGAGCTCTCATTAAGGAAGAGCCACAAAAGATGCAGGTGACTGCTTCACCTGTAAAGCGGCTCTTCGCTGCTAGATGGTATGCGCCGAGCTACGGCAAGCCGTTCACGCTCCCCAACAGTGCGAGGCGCCACAACAGAGGCACTGCGTCAAAATGAGCTACGTGAAAGCAGTGCGACGTCCTCCATTGTGCACTTACCCAGCGTGTTTTAGCCCAATGAGTGACGCACTCAGCAAATTGAGGTAGGCTTCCGTACTCGCAGCCCACCGGTTATCGCCGATGCATGACCGAAGAAGAGTGACATCTGGCGTACACCCGACCGCAGGCCCCTTTGTTTCCACTGCGGAAAAGCCGGGCACGTCTACCGAACATGTTCATACCGCGGTGTGGGTCTCCGTGGATTTTTGCCTAATGCCCCTCGTCCACGACCTGGCGAGTGACCACTGGAAATAGAGAGTTTCATCTCGAATTGTCACAGTATCGAACATGGGTCGCTCGGTAGCACGGGCCCCGCTCGTCGTCGCCTGCTCTCTACAGGTCACTGAGCCCAGCCTATTCACCCGGCGCTCCGAGACGCCATTCACCCAGTCCAGTGAATCGGGAAAACTGAGTTCAGTGACCTCCGGAAGTGAGGTCGCTGACGCTGACTCCACGGAACATCCTCTACTACGACGACAGTGACGGAAGAAAACAGATGTACAAATGCAGTCAAACGTGGTATGAAGAATGGTGACATTAAATATTGCGGTAACCTTGGACAATGAAGAATTAATGGCGCTAATTGATACTGGAGCAGATACTTCCGTTATAAGCATGTGTTTTGATTATTTCTTTAGTGCGCAAAGGCGTGAGCCCGTGCATGGACACACAGAAAAGAAAACGAAGAACAACGACAGCATTTGCCAGGAACACTATGGCAGTAATTAGTCTGTGCCGCAAATATATTCATTAACTCTCAACTGGCGTGTTTTATTCTAGAAGTGGAGCCGAAAATTCCTAGGTAGTTCGCGCCAGGAACCTCCTACTGGAAGACAGTCTTTCGGAAAGCAAGCAGAGGACTTCGCCGAACACCACCGTTGAAACATATGCTGACACGTGCACCTGTGCTTGAGAAATCCAGACAGGGACTGGGATTCCTAGTAGTTCCACCAACGCAAATGAACGCAAGTTCCACGCTACGAATGAGAAGGTGAGCAACAAAAATCACTACATTGAGAGAGACAATTGACCACCTAAAAGAAAAGCGCACGTCACGTCGACGAATGAATACGCGCCTCGTCAACGAAGCTAAGAGCGTTTTAGAAAGCGGCGACATCGATTCCATAGCATCCCTAGTCGAACGAACGTAAGCGAACAACGCAGAATTAGACAAGTTGAATGACCTGATAGAGAAATACGTCACCATTGATGAATTCGCCGGGAATTGAGAAGCGGTTATGAGGTATCAAGATGCTGCAAGAGGAACGTTTGGAGAATTAAAGGCTAGACAGGGCCAACTGCAACTTAATCGGTCTCCTTCCATCTCCGCGCCACTGAGAGCAACGCCTATTGTTCAGCAGTGACACAAGACGCGTGCCACACGATCCATAAGGTTACCAACGGTTAAGTTGCAAACATTCTCTGGGGAAATTTGCAAGTGGCCTGGATTCTGGGAACAGTTTAAGGCATCGGTTCACCAGAATGAAGGGCAAATGAAAGGAAGGAAGTTTCATTAGTTAATACGCCGACTGTGTGGTATAGCGGCAACCGCGATTGAAGGCCTTCAAGCGACTGAAGAGTGTTATGATGATGCCATTTACATCCTCAAAAGTCGTTTTGGGAACCAGCGTCTCATACTTCAGGCACACCTGCGATGCTTACGAGAACTACCGAATGTCACACGCTCCAATGACGTCCAGGGGTTAGGGACCTTGTACAATTGTGTCCAATGTCACATACGTGGACTGAAACGCCTCAACGTTAGTTCTTCTACTTACACGACTATGATGGCCGACATAATACTGAGAACCTTGCCGACAGACACCGTAGCTGAATACCACCGGTATATGGCCAGGAGTGCTTCATCTTGTAATGAGGCACGTGAAAGCAGCCGGGACATTTGCGCAGACAATGACTTGCAAGATCTACTCAGGTACGTTCAAGTAGAAGTCAAAAATCGTGAGTGATGCAGAAGCAATGAAAGTATAGAAAAGAGATACGTCCGACATGGAGTGAAAAATGCTCCTTCCTTTCAGCCACCAACAGCAGCATCTCTATGCGCGTCCTCGAAGATAGCTAACTAGGTGCGCATCTTTTGCAGTTCATTGAACTAAATTACTAAACAGTGTAGCGGCACTGAAGTGTGTACCGGCAATATAAGCAAAGAGGCAAAGCTGAAAAAAGCTCAAGGCCGAAAAGCGCTGCTTTCGTTGCACCATGAAAGGTACACACGCCAAAACCTGCTGCCAAAAAGTACAATGCAGAAAATGAAAAGCGGAGACATGTCTCTTCAATGTGTGACCCGACATGGAAGCCCAAGAAGGCTGAACTTACAAGCAACCGTAGTACTGTCACAACAAACAGCCTTCATTCAAGTTTCAACACAAGTATAGGCACAGAAGTTTTGCTGCAAACCTTTCGATTGTGGGTTATAAGGCACACCAAGTGTGCCTACATCCGTGGCATAGCACGCAGTAGCAGCCAACGCACATTTATTTGTGAAGATGTTTCGAAGACTCTCGGGTGGAAAGAGATGGTAAATTAGCCCGAGTCTCAACGTCTTTCGAAAACCAGGATCTCTTTCAAGGCTGAACCATATCGTAGACCTTCGTTTGTGTAGTCAGTACGGCAGCCTGGAGCACTTCATCCAAGCTATACAAATTCCATTTATTTGCAACGACGTAGTTCAGGTAACAGTGAACCATGAATTCATAAGGGCATTAAAAGACAGTGGGTGCGAAGTTGCTGAGAAGCTATTTTCACCTGGAATGGCCGCTGTACCTGGAATAAGTTTCTTACTGAAGTGGATCACTTGTGGAAGTTAATGACTGGAGAGATTCCGCGTTACTCTGCTAACAGCGACTTGGTCTTCCTTGGTACTACCTTTGAATGGATGTTCCCAACCACTATTTTTAGTACAGGTTTTGCCTGCAGGCGGACGAAGGTTTTTACCCAGTAGGCTGGGTCACAGATACGTATGGCAAGAGGCCATCTTCTCACACTCCGGTGGGACGTTGCACAGCACGAATCAGTATTCGCGGATTTACGTATTTCGGAGAATTTGTAATACTGCGAAGTTGCTCGAGAGACCTAATTCTCGTACTAGACTTTCTGCATGATAACGGAGCCGTGATCGACATGCGAGAGTCGCAGGTGACCTTTTCTACGACACACGCTCTAGCGCGCACTCCTCTTGACAGTTAGATCAATGCTTTGAGAATTGTTGACGATAAAGACACGTTACCGCCGAAGAGTAGCGTGTTGACCCTGGTGACCTGTAACGTTTTCAATGAAATGAATGACTATGAAGATATTACAGAAGCAAATATTTTGCTGCTGCTTAAACGAAAGTTCTGCGTAGCCCAATGCCTTGTTCGGTTAGAGAATTAACGCTCACAATTCCTGCTGACCAACTTCAGCAATGAGTTTCAGCACGTTCCTAGGGGCATCGCTGTCGCTTTCCTCAGAAAAATCGCCGACTTTTTCGGTGTCGGCGCATTGGATACGACTTCACCGCATACAGAAGCTTGTGATAACTTAAGCAGTGGCATTAACGTTAATATAGCCTTGCAATATTCCCGAAAAGAGCAGATGCTGAACCTTGTGACGGAATTCTCACACTGCTTCTCCACAGCATCTAAAGTTCAACACACTACCGTTATAAAACACCGCAGTGTAACCTAGGAGTCGGCTCGCCCTCTTCGCCTACATCCATACCGTGTGTCCCCGAAAGAAAGAGAGGTGATTAAGCGTCAAGTACAAGAAATGCTCAAAGATGACGTTATTCAACCCTCGACCATTCCGTGGGCGTCACTTGTTGTCCTAGTAAAGAAAAAAGGACAACACACTACGCTTCTGCGTCGACTACCGACACGTTAAGAAAGTCACAGACTGCGACGTTTACCGCCTGCGACGGATTGATGAGGCCTTAGACCGTTTACGCCATGCCCT
Organism: Rhipicephalus microplus; assembly: GCF_013339725.1. NCBI lineage: Eukaryota > Metazoa > Arthropoda > Arachnida > Ixodida > Ixodidae > Rhipicephalus > Rhipicephalus microplus. Next base: position 9,840 of record NW_023612866.1, on the reverse strand, counting down.
GTTCTTTACATTATTAGATCTCAAGTCAGGGTACTGGCAAAGGGAAGTAGATGAGGGCGACCGTGGGAAAACCGCGTTCGTGACTCCCGACAGGCTCTACGAGTTTGAAGGGCTTTCTTTCGGCCTCTGTTCCGCTCTCGCCACAATTCAATGCATGATGGACACTGTACTTGCAGGACTAAAGTGGCAGACGTGTCTTGTATACTTGGATGATGTCGGTGTCTTTTCAAGCACGTTTGACGAACATCTTTCTAGGCTAAAATATGTCCTCACTACAATAAGGAGAGCAAACCTTACTATCTAGCCCAAAAAGTTCTACTTTGCCTGTCAGGAATTCCGGTTTCTCGCCCAAGTGGTGAGCTCGGGGGGTGTTCGACCAGATCTGGAGAAGTTGGCTGCCGTTGCCGATTTCCCTCGTCCTGGAGACAAGAAGGATCTTCAGCGATTCCTCGGACTAGGTGCCTACTACCACCGTTTTGGCGAAGGATTTTCGAAAATTTCGGAACCTCTTACAAGATTGACACGGCCAGATGTGCCCTTCGTATGAAGAGAAGAACAACAAGCCTTCGTATACGCAATCGACTGCATACAGCTCCAGTGCTGGCACATTTTGACAATACAGCCGACACTGAGAGTCAAACGGACGCCAGCAACGCCGGAATCGGAGCCATTTTATGTAGTTCAATGACAGTATGGCGCAGAGCGTGTGATCATTTACGCGAGACACTGTCTCACAAAAGAAGAGGCTATGTACTTTACCACCAAAAAGAGTGCTAGCAGTCGTATGGGCCATTAGCAAGTTTCAACCCTACCTATAAGGCCGGCCATTTCGAGTGGTCCGTGACCACCATTCCCTTTGCTGGCTTGCCAATCTACGGGAATCATCAGGCCGCCTCGCCCGCTGGAGCCTCCGCCTTCAAGAGTACGGCATAGCGGTGGTATACTGATCAGGACATAAGCATACGGATGCTGACTGCCTGTCTCACGCTCCTATTTCCCCGACATTATCTGACACCGAAGAAGATTTACCATTTCTTGACATCCTCGATGTGGTCCGGATGGCTGGGTTTCAACGTGAGGACACTGAGCTACTACCTGTCATTTAGCATTTTCAAGGGGACGACGTTATTGTCCCATGTCCCCTCTCACGAGGATTATCATCATATTGCCTGCGGAATAATGTTCTCTAGAAGAGAAATCTTGGGAGCACCCAGGACACTTTTGTCCTTACCATTCCAACGGCACTGCGTGAGGAAGTTTTGCAGGCGTGCCATGACGATCCTTCTGCCAATCACTTTGACATTGCAAGGACATTAGCACGCATCCGACAAAAGTACTACTGGCCACAGCTGTCTTCGTTCGTTCAGCACTATGTCCACACCTGCCGTGACTATCAGAGGCCTAAATTTCCAACCGCAAAAGCCGCCGGCTTCGTCCAACCTTTAGATCCACCTCGAGCACCATTTCGGCGAGTGGGAATGGATCTCCTTGATTCATTCTATACGTCATTTTCAGAAAATAAGTGGATTATTGTCGCAACCAACTATCTGACTGGGTATGAAGAAACGAAAGCTGTGCCTTGTGAAACTGCAAATAAGGTCACCAGATTCTTCGTCCACGACATTGTTTTACGTCATGGTGAACCTGATGTTCTGATAACCGATCGCGGAGCAGCATTTACGGAGCAGTTATCGCAACAAGTCTCCAGGCTGACGCATACCAACCACCGGAAAACAACAGCTTATCATGCCCGAACGAGCGGCTTGACGGAGCGGTTCAACAAAACACTGACTGACATGCTATCTATGTATGTTCATGCAGAGCACAAAACGTGAGGTGAAATTTTGCCGTACGACACGTTTGCTTATAATACCGCTGTGGAAGAGACCACAGACCTAACACTACTTGAGCTTGTTTATGGCCGTCACGTCACAACACCTTTAGACGCTATGCTCCCCGTAGACGAGGACACCAGCGGAAGTGACCGCGTTGACGACTTCGTTGAGAAAGCCGAGGAAACCCGCCAGCTTGCATTGAAGCGCATTCGCACGCAGAAAGATATCGACGCTCGCTGTTACAACAAAGGTTGAAAGAGCGTGCACTAGCAACCATGTGACTATATATGAGTGTAGACACCAGTTCGACATTATGGGCTTTCGCAGAAACTATTGTGACGTTGCTTTGGCCCTGACGAAGTTGAGTGCTGCCTCAGTGACGTGAATTACAAGCAGTTCCTCAAAGACCTCATACCAGTTTAAACCGAAGATGTCCACGTCCAGAAGTACTCCATGTTGTACGGATGAAACCGTACCATGCCCGCGATTTATGAACACTTCGAACTTTTTTTTATTATCTTCAACATGTTTTTTTCCTTGACGTGACCATCTTTTTTATGACCATCTCTAGCATCTTAGTCAATCGACCGGGACGGTCGACCTTAAAGGGGGAAACTGGACGATAGGTAGGCTGGAAACTATAATGGCCAGCCCCATGAGGAGGATAACGAAGTATTTCTGTAGGCGCGTGCTGTGGTGTTCGTACTTTTTGCCTCTGATTACGAAAGTAAACGCCCTGTTTTTGTGCTGGCGTCCCTGTACCTTTGTGACAATATCATGAAGAATATTTGGAGACTAATGAAGGCTCGATTGCCTCGCGCCAATTTGTCAAACGTAGACGCAGACACTTTGAGGAAACATGTTAAGATGAAGTGAAATGCTTTTAGACAAGACCTCCATTTGATGAAAGGTCACTTTGCTTCTATCCCGAAAAGGCTAAATGACATGAAGGAGAAGTCGGGTGGCGCATCGAAGTACTGATTAAGTTGGAAGCACTAAATGTACTGTGACAGTGAGTATAGAAAAACCCCTGAGTATTTTCGTCTCCAATAAAAAACATTGGATATTATTTATGTACCGTCTGCACAAAGTATAGTTTTCTGAGGTTCCTTTGTTATGATGATATAACCCAGTTGAAAAATACACTAGCCCGTGTTAGCCGTATACATAGAGCATGAACTCACACACGGGTTTGGTGTTTTTGGTGCGTCCGGTCTAGTAGATACCAGTTCAGTGTTTTTAGTGTGCATGGTTTAGTGTTTATGGTGTGCACGATTTATCGTGTTTAGTGTGCACGGTTTAGCGTTTTTAGTGTGCATGGTTTAGTGTTTTTAGTGTGCCAATTGTGGCGTTTTTAGTGTGTTCGGTGTGGACCTTTTATTAATCAGCACAATGGTACCACAGTTATAAATACTACCGTTTTGTGTAACCTATTTCAAAAGTTATGCAAGCTGCTCAGAAAGAGCAGTGAAAACTGCCACAGTAACATGTAACATAACAATATGATATGAAAAAACTCCTCACCTTATTTAAATAATGGTGTTAGGAGGTTTATTGGCGGACACTTCGCGATGATTCACGACAGCGACAGTCAATGCGGAGACTGACTCTCTGCACGAGCTGCTCTTCTTCTTATGAAAAGGGCGACCCACTAGAAGGCACTGGAGAGGACGACTCACTGTTCAAAGGCTTTACCACAACTACCCCAGGTACGAAAAGGGAGCCGCCTGGCGCCCTAACAGCTGGTGGTTACAATGAGCGGGTCATGGTAGGCCTTGAGGCGCTCCACATTAACAATGTCACGTCCTCGACGGCGCATGTCTGAAGATGGTTCGATGGGTTCAATCAAGTAGTTGACTGGGGAAGTGCATTTGACGATTTGGTAGGGGCCTTCGTATTTGGGCAATAGTTTTGAAGATAGGCCAGTTGCAGTAGTAGGGATCGAGAGCCAGACGAGCGCTCCAGGGAGGAACGTGGGCGCAGTAGTGCTGGCGTCAGCGCGAATGCTTTTTTGCCGCTCTTGATCATGCACAGTAAAGGTCTCTGCAAGCTATCGACACTCTTCAGCAAGCTTGGCTGTAACAGAAATAGGTGCCCACTCAGACGGATGTAGCCTTTACAGAAGTATCGTGTCGATGGTGTGTGACGGGTGCCTTCCATATAATCAAAAGAAAGGTGAAAAGCCAGTAGTGCTCTGAGTTGCGGTATTATATGCGTAGGTGACGAAGGGTAGAACGGAATCCCAATTTGTGTGATCGGCGGCGACGTACTTGGAGAGCATGTCGCCGAGCGTACCGTTGAAGCGTTCCGTGAGGCCATTCGTCTGCGGGTGGTAAGCAGCATTTTTGCGGTGAACAACGTTGCACTCTTTGAGAATGGCTTCAACGACTTCAGACAGGAAGACATGGCCTCGGTCACTGAGCAGCTCCTGGGGTGGACCGTGTCACAGAATGAATCGTTGGAGCAGAAAGGAGGCCACATCGCTCGCTGTAGCCGCGGAAAGGGCGGCCGTTTCGGCGTATCGCGTGAAGTGCTTCACAGCGACAATGGCCCAACGGTTACCAGCCGACGTTAGTGGAAGTGGCCCATACAAATCAATGCCAACGTGCCCAAAGGGCCTGGCAGGGCAAGGTAGACGTTGCAGACCTACCGGCGACAGGTGCGTTGAAGCTTTTTGGCGCTGACAATCTATGCAGGAGCGAACGAATTTCTGCACGTAGCGGTACATGCCACGCCAAAAGTACCGTTGGCGAATACGGTGGTAAGTCTTCGATACCCCGGAGTGTGCACATTTCGTATCAGAATGAAAGAATTCGCATATGTGAGAGCGTAGACTGCGAGGTATGACTAATAGCCACTGTCGGCGTCACCGTTGTAATTGCGCCTGTGTAGGAGGTCGTCGCGAAGGGCGAAATGGCGGGCTTGACGACGCAACGCGCGAGAGGAAAGAGTGGGTGGATCAGTCAGCAAGTCTATCAGTAAGGCAATCCATTGATCCTTGCGCTGTTTAGTAGCAATGGTGTGAATGCTAATCGAAGAAATGGCAAGGTGAGACGCTGAGTTGTTGGCAGTGTCGTCAGGCAAGGGAGAGCGCGACAGCGCGTCGGCGTCAGCATGTTGCCTTCCATTGCGGTACAGCACGCGGGTATCATAGTCTTGCAGGCGAAGTGCCCACCGGGTGAGACGACCTGAGGGATCTTTCAATGACGACGACCAGCATAGTGCGTGGTGGTCGGTGACGAAGTCAAATGGGCGACCATACAAATAAGGTCGGAACTTTGCAAGGACCCAGACGATTGCCAAACATTCTTTCTCGGTGACTGTGTAATTAGTCTCGGCTTTAGTAAGCGTACGGCTTGCATACGCCACGACATATTCCGGGAACCCTGGTTTGCGCTGCGCAAGGACAGCGCCGAAGCCGACACCCAGTGGCATCCGTGTGTACCTCTATAGGGGCCGTAGGGTCGTAGTGGCGGAGTATGCGAGGCGACGTCAACAAACGACGAAGTGTTGTGAAAGAGTCGTCGCACTGTGATGACCACGAATGGAGAGGCCCGTTACTTCCGAGAAGCTTCATCAGCGGCGATATGATAGTCGCGAAGTTTCAATTGAAGCGCCGAAAGTAGGAACACAGTCCTACGAAACTGCGCAGTTCCTTGACGGATGTCGGCTTGGGGAACTCGGTCACGGTCCGAAGCTTGGCTGGATCAGGGAGAATTCCGTCCTTGGACACGACGTAGCCGAGTATTGTCCGCTTCCGAGCTGCAAACTGGCACTTCTTTAGGTTCAGTTGCAGACTGGCGCTGCTCAGACGCGTTAAAACATGCCGAAGGTGTTGAAGATGCGTCGAGAAGTCAGGAGCAAAAACGACGACGTCATCGAGGTAGCACAGACACGTGTGCTATTTCAGGTCACGCAGAACAGTATCCATCATGCGCTCAAAGGTGGCGGGCGCATTGCACAGCCCAAACAGCGTGACGTTGAATTCGTACAAGCCGTCGGGGGTGACAAAAGCGGTCTTTGGTCAAGCGTCCTCAGCCATAGGTACTTGCTAGTACACTGAGCGCAAATGGAGGGATGAAAAGAATTCTGCTCCTTGCAGGCTGTCAATCGTGTCATCTACCCGTGGTAGTAGGTACACGTCCTCACGAGTGATCTTGTTGAGGCGTCGGTAGTCCACACAGAACCGCACAGAACCGTCCTTCTTCGTGAATAGAACGGTAGGAGATGCTGAGGGGCTGCTAGAGGGGCGAATAACATCGCGGCGAAGCATGTCGTCGACTTGCTCGTTGATTACACGGAGTTCTGTGGGAGATACGTGATATTGACGTTGCCGCAGCGGTGGCTGTGCACCTGTGTCGATGCTATGCGTAACGGTGGATATGCGGCCGAGAGAAGGTTGAGCAACATCAAAAAAAGAGCGGAATTCTTCCAACAGGCCCAAAAGCTGGGAACGCTGGCCCGGTGGAAGGTCGTCGGGTATGGAGGGACCGAATACATCATCGGATGATGAAGCAGATGTCGAAACAGCACTAAGCGCACAGTAACTTGAGCAGTGCGTGTCATCGGGTTGATCCATAACTTGCGCGTCTTCGATGGGTTCCACGCTGCCGAGACATTCCCCTCGCACCAACGCAACGCTGTACGGAGATGAGTTCACAACAAAAATAGTGGTGCTGCCGTGAGTGAGTTGCACGGTAGCGAAAGAAACCAGCAACCAGCCGTGTTGTCCTCTTTGCCTTCCGTACCTTGACTTTTGTCTGTTTCTTCTAGCACAATCGTGCTCGCGTTGCAACCCCTATTATCATGAACCAGCAAGCTTTTTTCTATGAAAACACGATGAGATGGCGAGAGGAGTGCAGCGGTGTCAGAAAGGCTTGCGCAGTAGAGCGACACCGCCACGAACGAGTTTACAGGCACTTGAGTGTCGTCTCTGACGAGTAATTTGCTTGCAGCAGATGTACTGTCAGCCGGCGTCAAAGAAGAGAGTTGCGTTAGTTCTATTTCTGCTGGTGCGCAATGAATGACGCCGTCGTGGCGGGAGTGAAAATCCTATCCTAGGATAACGTCGTGAGAGCATGACGAAATTATGATGAATTCGACCGCATACATCACGTCCTGAATCATAAGGCAGGCTTTGCACATCGCTGTAGGGTGAATGCTTTGGGCACTGGCTGTACGGAGGGAGAGCGCGCAAAGCGGCGTGGTCACTTTGCGCAGTAATCGGCTAAGTTTTGCGTCCATCATGAATACGGCGGCTCCAGTGTCTACAAGGGCAGATGCGCGAACGCCATCCACAAGCACGTTTATCACGTTCGACGGGCTTTCCTGAGGGCTTCCGCAGTTCGACAACGTCGCAGCCCTTGCCTCGTGGACTGCGACAACTAGTTTTCCTGGTCGCCCTCGAGTGGACGTGGCCGCATCGGCGACAGTGAGCGACGTCGTGGAGATGGTGAACGGCGGATAGATGGAACGGGGCGGGACGACGGTGACATAGGCGGCGGTTGATCATAAGAGCGGCTTGACTGGCTGGGAAAGTTGGAGGTGACCTGCGGTTGCTGCACACGATTGCAATAGCGTACAACCTGACCGATGCAACCACAAGCAAAGCAGATTGGGCGATTGTCAGCAGTGCGCCATCGGTTTGCGGGTCCCATCCATGTCGCAGAACGCGATTGGCGAGCCGGCTGCTGATATGAGTGCATGTTAGGCGGCACTCGGGGCACGTGGGTGACGGACGCCGGCGTATGTAGGCGAGACAGTTTCTCCAAAGGCCTGGGGCCTCACAATGGTTTCGGTGTAATTTAGGGGAACAGCGACAGAAATTGGTGGGCGCGGCCTGGCGACAACTTGGGCGTAGCTGAGTGGCGCAGATGCAGCAGGTGGCTGGTGGTATTCAGGGACGACCTCCGCGATTTCCTGCTGAATGGCTCGGCGGAGCGGAGGTAGAAGTGTACTTGATGGCTGTTGAGAATGTTGTGGGGAAGAAAAAGCCAGTAAAGAGACCTGGTGGGCAACTTCCTCACGCACGAACGACTTGATTTCGGCGAACAAGCAAAGTTGCGTGGTCATGAACTGCTGACAAGGCCGACAGATCAGCATCACGTGGTGGCGGTAGACGGGTCATCAAGCGCTGCGGCCGCAGCTCGTCGTAGCTTTGACATAACGTAATGCTTTCTGCCACAGTGCGGGGGTTCTTTGCCAGGAGCATGCAAAAGGCATCGTCGGCGATGCCTTTTAGAAAATGCGTGATTTTGTCAGCCTCTGACATGTTCAGGTCGACTTTCTTGCACAAGTCAAGGATGTCCTCGATATAACTTGTGAAGGACTCGCCGGTCTGCTGGGCTCGTTCACGTAAACGCTGCTCAGCTTGCAACTTACGAACGGCCGGACGGCCGAACACGTTGACGACAGCAGTTTTAAAAGCGAACCAAGTCGGAAAATCAGATGCGTGGTTGTTGTACCACATGCCGGCCACACCCGCGAGGTAGAAAAACAAGTTGCCGAGTTTACCTGCCTCGTCCCAATGGTTGGGGACGCTCACGCGTTCCGACATGGCCAGCCAGTCTTCGGTGCTGGTGCCATCCGCGCCGGTGAAGAAAGGAGGGTCGCGGATGCGGGGGACACCGGGCTGGGCGGCGTCTTGGTGCATGGCTGAAGGCACGGTACGGAATCGAAGCTCCAAGGGCATCGAATTCGGACCGAAGGTGTTTGAAGGGCACAGCACTTTCAGCACTCTCCACCAAACTGTTAAGAGGTTTATTGGCGGACACTTCGCGATGATTCAGGACAGCGACAGTCAATGCGGAAACCGACTCTCTGCAGGACTTATGAAAAGGGCGACCCACTAGAAGGCACTGGAGAGGACGACCCACTGTTCAAAGGCTTTACCACAATTGCAACATTACTTAGCAACAGGCCACTTGCGTCGCAGCTCACACGTTTTCTGGGACAGCCACATTCGAATGTTTTTCGAGCTTTTGTTTGTCTCCTCCATGGAGAGCCCTCGAGCCTTTGCGTAGTGCCTGTAAAAAAACTGAATTCATTGACATCAGTCAATATCTCTGTTGATCAGCCGCACTTTTATCGTAGCAGCAACATTATTTGAATTTTAGGCTGCATTGTACATATGTAAACACAAAAACCGGGAACCCCTAGTGGCTTCCCTATATTGTACGTAAAGGTATAACAGAAACATACAGCAACACATACCAAGTATAAAAATTCAGTTAACTCTTTGCTCGTTGATTTTCTTTCACGATACGCTTCATAAAATTGTTTATTTCACTTATTGCTGAGTAAAAATTTTCAGTTCAAGTTATTTTAAAATCGCCAAAAAAGTTTGAGACAGAATTAAGGTGACCGAAAATGAAATTTGTTGCACATGCTTCATTTGGGAGTAACAGCAAGCAAACTCCTCAGAAAAAAATGTGTGACAGTAACAAGCAAAGAGATCAGAAACCAGACAGTTATCAGCTTTGCCGAGGTGGAAGCGCTGCGGCGGCTGCATTTCCGATGGAGGCGGAAATGTTGTAGGCCCGTGTGCTCAGATTTGTGTGCACGTTAAAGAACCCCAGGTGGTCGAAATTTCTGGAGCCCTCCACTACGGCGTCTCTCATAATCATATAGTGATTTTGGGACGTTAAGCCCCACAAATCAATCAATCAATTAACCGCCCGATAGACAAAACCAAAACCCACTGCACCATGCGCCCTTACTCGGTGGTGCAAGCAAAAGCCGGCGCACTCCCGTGGAAAAAAATTGAAAAAAGCATGAAGAGACATCGATGCATCAAAAATTCACGTACCCCACAGGGGCGCCTGTGAAAGCAGGCGTTTGGTGTGCAGCGACACCACGGACCCGAGCTATCGGGGGAGTTCGGACTCCCTCCCACGCCTAGCCGTGCGTGCCTCCACCGTGTCCGGGGAAAAGGGGATCCTTAGGTTGAGCCGACGCCGGGTGATCGGACCTTAAAGGCCCCCCATCCCGGCAGAGGCAACACACC